>WUAM01000321.1:1893532-1905079 GCA_024336885.1 Actenoides hombroni
CTTGGTACTAACTCTAAACATGGGGTGTTATCACTGCTAGAAGCAGACACTGCCTGCAAAAACACGCTGCTAACTTCAGACAGTGCAGTTAGAAAAACTGATCTGAAAAGTAGAATCACTGGACAGAATTTGTTCTGTTCCCACTCAAACCAGGATACAAATGTAAAATGTGTAATTAATATGCATAAATTTAGCTAGTATATACAAAATAGAGACAACTGTAAAACAGAAATAGAGACAATTTCAGTTAAGCAAGACTAGCTGTTGTCCCACACCTAATATACAAACAGCTGAGGCTGGTTTCTGTTTCCTTTATTCCAGTTTAACTCTACTTATATTTGGTCCATACAGAATTAAAGCAGTAAAACTAACACCAAATACAATCTTATGGTGAGAGAACACACTGCCTGAAACTTACATGTGGAAACATCTCACAATATCCAGGGACAAACATGATGCCTCACAACATCCTTCTCTCTAAATTGGAGAGATATAGATTTTGTGGATGAACTGTTTGGATGATGAGGAATTATCTGGATGGTTGCATAGATGACAAAGTCAACAGCTCAGTGTCCAGATGGAGATCAGTGACAAGTAGCATCTCTCAGGGGTCTGTACTGGGACCAGTACTGTTTAGTATCTTCATAATGATGTAGATGGTGGGATCGAGAGCAGCCTCAGCAAATATGAAGGTGACATCAAGCTGAGTGGCATGGTCAATATACCAGAGGGATGGGATGTCATCCAGAGGGACCTGGACAAGCTGGAGAAGTGGACCCATGTGAACTTCATGAGATTCAACAGGACCAAATGCAAAGTCCTGCACCTGGTTTGGGGCAACCCTGGTATCAATACAGGCTGGAGGATGAATGGATTAAGAGCAGCCCTACAGAGAAGGACTTGGGTGTACTGGTGGATGTAAAGCTGGACATGAGCTGACAGAGTGTGCAGGCAGCCCCAGAAGCCGACCGTATCCTGGGTTGCATCAAAAGAAGAGTGGCCAGCAGGTCAAGGGTGGTGATTCTGCCCCTTTACTCTGCTCTGCTGAGACCCCACATGGAGTACTGCATCCAGCTCTGGAGTACTTAACAGAAGAAAGACATGGACCTGTTGGTTTTCAACTAGAGAAGGGTAGATTTAGATTGGACATTAGGAATAAGTTCTTTACTGTGACGGTGGTGGAATGCTGGAACAGGTCACCTAGGGAGGTGGTGGAGGCCCCATTGGTGGAGACATTCAAGGTCAGGCTTGATGAGGCTCTGAGCAACCTGATCTAATTGAGGATTAGATTTGCTTACTGCCGGGGAGTTGGACTAGATGACCTTTAAAGATCCCTTCCAACCCAACCCATTCTATGATATCAGTTCTAATCCTGAAAATATTTTGACATGTGAATAGTTTTATTTCCATATTTGAGACTTTGTGTAAAAGATGTGCCACCTGCCAGGTAATTATGCAAATCAAAACATTTATTTTTTTTTCTTCCAGTTTAATTGTAATAAATTCACTAGTGAGATACAGGAAGGAACAATGGGCTCCAAATCCTGGCTCAGCTTGTTTAGATCCCATGTCTGTGTACTGTTTTCTCTTTTCCTAATTTTCAGTATATCCTTCTCAGCAGTCACTCAGTGCATGATGCATTCTGTTCACTACTTCATGTGATAGATCTGGTTATAGTGTCAGAAACAAGGTTATTGAGTGATTCAGCCTAATGGAATTACTGGTAGCAATTGGTAATGGAATTACGTGTAGCAAAATTGCTATAAATCCATAATGAGGGGAATCTTCAAAAAGAGGTAGTGTTACTGAGCAGATCGATTCTGTCCATTTGGATACTCGAGATGATAAGTAGGAATAAAATGTTTTACTGCAGTATTCTGTATGAAAAATTGTATTTTCTGTAACATGAAACTGAAAAATCACATTCAATAATTTGAAGCTTTGAACTTCATTTAAAATCTGAATTCAGATTTGGATCCAAAATTGTAAATTATCTTATAAGTAATCAAGCTGAAATTTCTATCTTTAGTGGTGGTTATTGCACAAGAAAAGAAGGTATAGAAGCTAATAACAGTTCCACCCAACTAGTATATAGCACTTGTTAGTCACCATTATTTCTCAAAGTGCTTTGCAAATTAACCTTCTCTCATTTTGCAAAGGAAGAAACTGAGGTGCAGAGAGAGAAGATGATTTAACAAAGGTTTTACAGCAGTCCAGAGACAGGGTCCCAAGCAGAAGCCCAGTCTCTGCTGCCTGGTCCTGCCATCTGTCCACCAGCACTGTGGTGCTCTTCAGCGATCACTGGAAAACAAAAATCTTCCTTAAAGTATTAACCAGTTTCTACCATAATGCAGTCCATTTCTTATTCATGTATGTGCATTACTTTGTCTGTCTGAAAGAACAAGGAAAAATCCCGTCAATTTTCAAGATGAGAAACTGGAACATTATAGTAAAATTAATACTGGTGGAAACATTTATCCCTCTGTGACCTTTTACTGTTTTCTTAAATGAGCAGCTTCTCTCCCTCCAGCCATAGTGATGCCCTCTTCGTTCCTATTCAAAGAATCAGCTCAGACTGATTCAAGTACTTTTACAGACAGCCTCTGAATGAATACATTGCATTTCACTGGGTTGTAAATGCTGGTTAGGTCACAAGATGCTCAGGCATGAAAGGCTCTATCCTAAACACTGGGCATTTTCACTTCTCTCTTCTCCCCCTCCTTCTTGCATGCATGAGGGGTGAGATTCAGTGATTCACATTTAGTTGTGGAATAGAGAGTCTGGTCTCTTCATACCTCATATAACAATTTAACTGTTACTTGAGCTGTGAATTTTTACAACCCATTTAACTGTACTATTTAAAATTATGCATGCTTATATGGTACGAAGGTGTTTTACACTGCTGCTCATTCTCCTTCTGCTAAGGAAAAATAAGCTATTCTGATACTGCTTCTCCTAAACTGGAGATGTACAGCTTTAACTGTAGTCAGATAGTTAGGTCAGCACAACTTTCTATTGTAAACAAGGCCTACATTGCACAGCTAAGGCCAGATTGCTCAGTTTGTCAAAAGGTCTGCCTACACAATACACACAACCAGTGTAACTAGTTGTGTTTTAATAAATACTAATAATATGTGTCTCATTACGACAGTTCATGTCGGCATTTCCTGCGTGCCTCTCACGGAATGACTAAGCGCTTCTCATCTCACCACTGAGCCAATTAACTGACTACAGGCTGTTATTAGGGGCAGTCCTATATAATTTTCACATTTATGATATATGTCATTTCATAGTTGTGGACTGCCAATGAGTGAGCACTGTGCATCTAGAAGAAAAATATTGCCTGCAATCGCTTTCAAGGGCTGAGAGAGACAAATGTTTACTCACAGACACAGTTTTTCTGACCGTGAATAGTCCCCCTGATTTCAAAGGGATTAAGCCTGGTAGTAAGTATTTGCAGAATCAAAGCCTTAATCAGCATACTTAAATGTTTAATTTTGCTCTCTCCACACGTGTTTGCAGGATGCTAAAGTAATCTCATGATTCTACACATGCAGGTTAGGTCCTCTTTTGGAATGTCATTTCAATTTTAAAAAAGCTCAGGCAAACAAAGCCCACTGTTAGGCTTACTCCAAGGTGTGTTTTATGACAACTGTAGTGGTCAGAATGTCATACAGACAAATACTTCAGTAGAAATGTGCAAATAATCAAATGATAAAGTTCCAAAATCTTGTCACGTAGAGGGATCTAGAAACTGTGGGTTAGATTTATTGCTAGAATGAATAGACACCATTCACTGATGTCAAAGGCTAAGGTAAAATGGAAAAAAATAGTAGAAAATAGGTCTTTTATTGAAAGAAAATTGACATTAAGATTTTTGTTGCCTTCCTTTCCCTCTCCTTCTCTTAATATGCAGCCAGCTCCTACTCTCTGTTTTTGCCCTGTGGCCTTGCTGTCATCTTTTCCCGTCTACGCCCTTTTCATACTTCTCTGCAGCACTAGATCCAAGAAATCAGTTTTGCCTTCTACTACCAAATCTGTGGGGGGTTTTGAGTGATCTTTTGTGCCAAAAATCAATTACAGAACTTCAGCTCTTCTTGTTTCCTCCTAATGCTTAATCCTTTATAGATCACTGAGGAGTTTAGCTGTGGTGGTGCTCACTTTCTTATAAGAGGCATTTGCCCTTGAAGGTGTCTTGAGCCCTTTCCAAGGAGCTCCAGGAAGATAAATAACATGTCTGTGCTGTCCAATTTGATCTGCTTCAAGTTCTGCACCTACATCTTATCTTTGCTTGTCCGCAAAGCCTGCCTGTGACTGTGCCCTTACAAATTCAGTCTGGCACCTGATGGCTGGTTCTGTAGATGAGAAATTCAGGTGTAGGTGATAGCTGCATCCATACCTGAGCTCCAGCTCTTTGTAAGCATGGGTGATGACCCTGCACTCCAAAAAGGTCTTGAGACCTCCACTCTGATGATGTACTTGGTGTGCAACACCTGAGTTATGAATGGTTTTATATTTTGGTGTTGTGATTAAAAACAGTAACTTCATAGAGAATCTGTTTCCTAGAAAATGTTGCAAAGAAGATAAAATTATCCCACAACAGTTGTATATCACATTAACTTAATTATGTCTTTGTTCTGTGAACTGTAATAATTCAAATCTAATCCACAGTACAATCAAGATACGTTGCCATTGCTTTCACTAATGCATGCACATAAATAAGAGTATGGGGAGAAGCTGTTAAGTATATGTAAGGAGGTTAATGAAACCTTTGATAATGCTTCATGTGATATTTTCATAGCTGAGGTACATTTAGGTACTGATAAACATGATTTAATGTTAAAAAATTAATAATTAAAATAGTAACTCCTTACTAGCAGCAGTTCAGTAGAAAAATATTTGAAGATCATAGAAGAAAAGAAGGACATATGAGTCAGCGATGTTATACTGCTGCACAAAAGTAAACATCCTATAAGGATGTCTTAGGAGAAGTGTTGTGTGTAAATAAAGCCAAGCAATCCTTCCACACTGCTTAGCTTTTTGAAAGATTTGAACTTAAAAATGACTCATATTCTTTTTAGCAGATCAATGAGAGCCACGGTCCAAGAAAAAGCAATAAGAGTGATTGATTCCCTTCCCTGACAGTTCAGGACCAGAACCACTAACTGAGATGCTGCAGAGAAACTCACTGTCCACATTTTTGGATCTACATCATGTGCATGTGTTGCACGTTCATAAACTAAGCAAGGAGTAGGATATTATTGACCCATATGCCACTGAAAACATTTAAACTCGGAGAAAAATACAATGATCTTCTGGTTAACGAAGCAGCATAATACTTATATAAACTGAGGCTGGAAATTTAAGAGTCTGCATAACAAGAGCAACTTAAAAAGAGATGATTTGGGGCAATATTGAAATAGTAAGGCATCTCTCTCCTGACCAAGACTGTCAGAAGCAGCAGCATACTACAGAAGATTAGACTAGGAGCTAATGGACTGAGTTCAAATCCTTCTGTTCTTGATCTGCTCAGATATTGTAGGAAGGTCAGTGTATCTCTCTGTTTCCCTTCCCACTGTAGTTTTTGGTTTCTCCTTTATGTTTTTTGACCTTTTTGCTACTTTTGACTTTTATCTCTTTGCAGCTGGACAATCTTTCCCAGTGTTTTCGTAAAGTTTAGTACAACGTGTCTCTGGATCTTTGTGCAAGACATTAGACACTGCCACAATAGTAATTTAGCAGGGAGGAAATTAGTTTCTTAGGCAGAGAAATGATCCCAAATATACAGTAACATCTGAGATTTGAATTTTAACAAATGGCTTTTTAGTTCTGTGGCATCTATTTCAGCATGCCATTGACTTCACAGTAAGTATGCTGCAGACTGATGCTATACATATGCTGCAGACAACTTTCCTTTGGCTGCAGACAACAGAAAGCTAGACTGGCATTAACAGCTGCCTGAAGCACAGGTTACAGTAAAGTATATCATGTTCATATCATCATTACATACCTTGGATTCCACTGTAAGCCTGAAGTCTGGGGGTGAGGAGATCTCTTGGGACCATAAATACATTAGCTTGGCATGATGAGCTATGCAGCTCTGTCCTTCAGCTAAGACAAAAAAAAAATTCTTGTATTGCAGAGACATATTCTTGAGACTGCTGAAGAGAAAATCAAGGCAGGATTTTCACCCTTGTTACAGGAAACATGGAGTCATTTCTGTCTGTCACAGACATTACTGATACTCTTAATGCATTTATATATCTGAGGCAAGGTTAAGCGTAAATCTTCATTCACAATCAGACCGTAGAAACAAGTGAGAGATAATTATCAGAAACCTAGGGAAAAGAGAATTGTGGCTTTTATGATTCTTGAAGACAGTAAAGAAGAAATGGACCAAAGGGTCAGAGAATCAAGGATGAGGAAAAAAAGAGGCGTGCTGCTTTTACCAGGAGAGGACTCTGAAGCAAAGCAATTGTTTCACTTTCCCTAATGCTGAATCTTTCATAAAGCCAAACTGAACATGATGAAAAAAATAAACTCAGAGGTGGAAATCTATCTGACTGAGAATGGATCCAAGAGAATCTTTTTTTCATCAAAGTTAAATATGCAGTTGGGAGATAAAGATTTCTTTCAAAGAAGACATAATTTGAAACTAATTGTAGCCACAACTAGCAGGAGTCAATTCTGCATAAACAGAAATGCTTCATTGCTTTTCCTAATAAGGGAAAAGGGCATGATGCGATGTCTCTGATGGAAAACAAGTTTGCTTTTTTCTCTTGTTTGCTGTCAAAGTTTAACACACATATTTGCATTCACTTGCTACAAATTTTCTGATAGTTTTGTGACTTGCAGCCAAACCTCTGTGCCATGAAATGCAGCATTGTCAACTCATCCAAACAAGCTCTGAGCTGCACTGTTTACTGTACAAAAATTGAGATTAAATAAACAAATTTTGAATACAGCACATTAGGGTGTTTGTTTGTACTTGGAAATCATCAATGTTTTCAAATCTTACTGGAGAAATTGCCCCGCAAAGCGATTTCCGACCCTTGATTCAGCATGCTGCTCCTGCGTCGTTCACAATCCCTGTTAATCCTGGGCATAAAAACCACCCGAGGCTACTGCATGCTGCTGCAGAGCACTATGCTGCGGGTCAAAGGGACAGCCCTTTTCACCTTGCTTTATTGCCCTCTATCAAATCAATAACTCATAGATGTTAAAAAAATTCAGAGTTAATAGAAGAGACTCTACGACGATACGCAAGAGTTTTGCAGCAAACTGCACAGGGCTGGGCAGGTCTAACCTGTGCATGAGCTCACCAGTGTGCAGTTCCAGCAAGGCTAAGGATGTGAGGCCTCTCTAGCAGGGCTTGCAAAAGTTAATCGACAAAATGTTCCTGCTAATTGCCTGGTGTACTTGAATGTGTGGAAATTGGAAAGTAGATCAACTCTTTTATCTAATTGCTCAGTTCAGGTTTATGTACATCAACTGGAAGTAGCTGAGGGAACCATCTGTAGTTGATGGACTGTTATATGGGCTGAATAAGAAATTTTAAAACTCAGATTTTTTTTTGTGCATTGTCCTGGTTTGAGCATTTATCTAATAGAGTGTATTTAGTGTATTTCTTTTCTCTAATCTCATATTGTGCCTCTCTCATATATCTGTATATATATTTGTACATGTTTCAGTAATGTAGTATAAGCATCTTGAGAGGATATTTTTATACAAATGCGGTAGCACTCATATTCACAGATTTGAATGTTTGAAAATAGGAAATACAAATGGAATTAATTTCTGTAAATATAAATCATTTACAGAAAGATCATTTGTAAATGTTACCAGTTTGTGCTACTGTAACTAGTACTATCACATTAAGTATGTGCATTGCAGTAGTTCCTGAAGGCATGAATCATAAATCAGTTCTGTGCTGCAAGAATATCAGTGGCTCTGGAAAAATGTGTTCTTGCCTGGGGACGAAGGAGGACACCAGAGATAGCTGCTTGCTCTTTCTGGTTGATTAGACATCCAGACCCCTACTAGTACAGCTGGTCTCATCATATGCAACATGCCAAAGCCAAACATGGCTGAGCGTGGAGAGCTGTTCGTAACTCATGAAGCATGGTCCTAGTCCTGCAAGGGATCTGTGAGAACAAGTTTTCTGACCTGCACAAGAGTATATGAGTAATGTCTAAGTCATCTAGTAGTAAACATAGAGCTGGATTAAACATTTAGATACCCATGTGCAATTTTTGACCAATCTCTAAAATTTTGGGCAGGAATCAAGGCGTTAAAAATTTAAACCCTTTTATAAGCAAAAAAGTTGTCGACATAGTATGAAATAGAGCTTTGGAAGTGAATGTGCCATACTGCTACCCAGAGCCCTGCCAAGGCAGCTGGTGGATCTCAGGCTGAACATCAGCCCAAGCACAGATGAAACTACAGTGAAGCCCCACGCGATTTCGTAGTGAGTTATCACTATGCTGCAGCACTACAACCGCAGACAAAAATAGCCACTCTACAGTGAGTATAAGATGAGTGAAGCAACGCAGTTATTGGTGTAATCTTGGAAGTGCCAGCAGTGCCTGAGGTTTTCCTTTTGTTTTCTCCATGCAGAATCTGGGTCCGAGACATCCGGACATTTCATTCTGAAACTCCTCTTGTTATATTCATGTACTTCCCTGAACTGGAGATTTGCACAAACTGAGATGAGTGTCTCTGCTTCACTGATCATTCTGTGGGAAAATATGTCCGACAGAAAAGTTTACTTCTGGTTTTTTTCCCCTCAATTCCTCTGTTTTCACCAGATTTTGCAAAAGCAAAATCCCAAACATTTTGTTCCCTCAAAAATACTTCATTCCCTTCCCCCCCCTTACTCAGACCTTTAATTTCTACTCATGGTCACTGTTGCATTTGAGTATTTTATGAAGACTTAAGTATCTTAAAAATTGAAGCTGAGTAAGTCAGCCTCTGAAACACCGACATTTTTCACAGCTGTTTTCGCAGCGTGAGCCTGTGTCCTTTCCGTGTTTACAAAAACACACTTTATCCTGTTTTATTATGACTAAACTCCTGCAGATTGTCCGCTTCAAAGAAATACAGCCCCGTGACCTGGCAGGAGTCCCCGCCAGCGATAACCCCGTCCCTGCCGGGGCCCCGGCTAATCGCACCTCCCCACCCAGCCTGCCTGGCTACCTTCCCCTTGCCTTCCCAAAGCGCCTACAAAACCCGCCCTGTGCAGCCAGGACATCTGTATTTGCTATTTAACGGAGTTATTCTAAACAACAGCTCGTTTTCAATACCTCCCTGCAGTTTTATTGGAGTAGGAATATTGTTGCAGCTTCCCGTGACTCCTTCGCATTAACTGTCTCTGTCAATATGTGGACTGAAAATACCCAGTTACTAACTCATGTCTGTGCAAAGCTGTGACTGGATTTGCAAAAATGTGTGGAAAAAAGGATGAAAGTTTTCAAGATGCCTTTGCTGTTGCTCAAAGTGAATCATCTATACATAAGAATTATGAAAACTTTAAAAATGGCACATTAACATACATGTAAAGAACAAGTGCATAACAATGATATAAATATGAAGTCTCTACCAAGGTTTAGAATATAATTACAGGCTCAATTTTCTCAGAGATGAAAGAGACAGTTTTTCAGAAATTTGGTGCTGTCTATCCCTCAAAGATACGGAATAAAAACATTTTTTTTTTTCTTTTGGTCCTGCTACATTGTTCCTAGTAATCAGGAAAGTTCCAATTTTTTCATAATGTCTTTTGTAATACAATTGCTTCTTGAAGAACTATAGCAATAACAAGCTATTTCAACCTTGATGACTAGGTAATACTAAAGTATGGATATGATACAGGAATTCAGATTATTTCAGGTATTAGAGCAATTTTCTCCTGACTTTTTAAATTTTAACTCTCTTTTCAGCTAGGGTTGTGTCTTTATAGCAAAGGCCTACTAAATTTTTTTGCTACCACTGCCTTGAGCCTTGTGACTGCAAGCCCAGTGTAAGGGAATTTATTTTCAAAGTAAATCAGTCTGAAAGTAAATCAGACTGAAGACAGTCACCTCATTTAAACTGTTTTCTTGAAGACTTTATATACACCTTTTGTTAGTTTCCTCCCTCAAGAGCAAATGAGGGAGACAGACAGGATTTTATTCTTCAAACAAATGTAAGCAGTTTGCAGGGCTTGTCACTGAACTTGGAGCTGGACCTGGCAAGGTATGCAAAAAATAACTAGAAGGGCTTCTATGGGTACATCAGTGAGAAAAGGAAGGTTAAAGAAAACAACCCCCCCCTTGAAGAGCAAGAGTGGCAAGACAGTAACAACAGATGAGGAGAAGGCAGAGGTTCTCAACAACTTTTTTTTCCTCAGTCTTCACTGGCAACCTGTCTGCCCACGCCTCCCAGGTTAAAAGGCTACAAGGTGGGGACCAGGGGGACAAAGTCCTTCCCACTGTAAATGAAGATCAGGTTTGCAACCACCCATGGAACCTGAAGACACATAAGTCTATAGGGCCAGAAAAGATGCATCCCAGAGTCCTGAGGCAATTGTCTGATATAGTTGCCAAGCCACTCTCCATTATATTTGAAAAGTTCTGGCAGTCAGGTCAAGTGCCTGGTGACTGGAAGAAGAGAAACATTACACCCATTTTTAAGAAGGGTAGAAAGGAGGAGCCTGGCAACTACCAACCTGTCAGCCTCACCTCTGTGCCTGGGAAGATCATGGAGCAGATTCCCCTAGAAGCTCTGCTAAGGCACGTGGAGGACAGGGAGGTGATCAGAGACATCCAGCATGGCTTCAGCAAGGACAAGTCCTTCCTGAACAACCTAGTAGCTTTTTACAATGGAGTGGCTACATCAGTGGACAAGGGAAGAGCTATGTATGTCATTTATCTGGACTTCTGCAAGGCCTTTGACACGGTTCTCCACAACATCCTCCTCAACAAGCTGGATTTGATGCGTGGACTGTTCAATGGATAAGGAATTGTCTGGATGGTGGCATCCAGAGGGTAGTGGTCAATGGCTTGAAGTCCAGATGGAGATCAGCGACAAGTGGTGTCCTTCAGGGGTCTGTACTGGGACTAGTACTGTTTAATATTTTCATTAATGATATAGACAGTGGGATTGAGGGCACCCTCAGCAAGTTTGCAGATGACACCAAGCTGAGTGGTGTGGTCAATATACCAGAGGCATGGGATGTCATCCAGAGGGACCTGGACAAGCTGGAGAAGTGAGCCCAGGTGAACCTCATGAGGTTCAACAAGACTAAGTGCAGGGTCCTTCACCGGAGTCGGAACAATCCTTGTTATCAATACAGGCTTGGGGATGCGAAGATAGAAAGCAGCCCTGCAGAAAAGGACTCGGGGGTTCTGGTGGTCAGGAAGCTGGACATGAGCCAATAATGTGCACTTGCAGCCCAGAAGGCCAACCACATCATGGACTGCATCAAAAGAAGCTTGGCCAGCAGATTGAGAGAGGTGATTCTGCCCCTCTACTCTGCTCTGGTGAGACCTCACCTGGAGTACTGTGTCCAGC
>WUAM01000321.1:1907257-1971914 GCA_024336885.1 Actenoides hombroni
TCTGCCCCTCTACTCTGCTCTGGTGAGACCTCACCTGGAGTACTGTGTCCAGCTCTGGAGCCCTCAACACAGGAAAGGACATGGACCTGATGGAGCGGATATAGAGGAGGGCTACAAAAATTATCAGAGCGCTGGAACACCTCTCCTGCTAGTGAAGTGACAGACTGAGGGCGTTGGGGTTTTTCAGCTTGGAGAAGAGAAGGCTTCAGGGACACTTTATAGCAGTCATCCAGTACTTGAAGAGGGCCTGCAAGAAAGCTGGGGAGGGGCTGTTTACAAGGGCATGTAGTGATAGGACAAGGGGCAATTGTTTTAAACTAGAGAAGGGTAGATTTAGATGGGACATCAGGAAGAAGTTCTTTACTGTGAGGGTGGTGGAACAGTGGAACAGGTTGCCCAGAAAGGTGGTGAAGGCTTCATCTGTGGAGACATACAAAGTGAGGTTTGATGAGGCTCTGAGCAATTTGATCTACCTGAGGATGTCCCTGCTCACTGCAGGGGGATTGGACTAGATGACCTTTAGACGTCCCTTCCAACCCAAGGCATTTTATGATTCTACAATTTTCTGGTGGATTTTCAGTCTTCTAGATGCCCATTCCAGCTGCCCTTTCTTAATGTGAACTAGTAGTATGGTGATTGCTAGTATTTTAGTTTGATTCTTGTATTTTATAGACTCACAGAATCATAGAAATGTCTAGATTGGAAAAGACCTGTATGATCATCTAGTCCAAACATCAACCTAACACTACCAAGTTTACCCCTTTAACCATATCCCTAAGCACACCATCTAATCAGCTCTTAAACACCTCCAGGGATAGGGACTCCACCACTGCCCTGGGCAACCCATTCCAATGCCTGATAACCCACTCAGCAAAGAAGTTCTTCCTAATATCCAAGTGAAGCCTCCCCTGGCGCAGCTTGAATCCATTTCCCCTTGTTCTATTGTCTGTTGCTGGATTAAACACGCCTACTCCCACCTCTCTGTAACCTCCCTTCAGGTAGCCATAGAGAGCAATAAGGTGTCCCCTCAGCCTCCTTTTCTCCAAGCTAAACAATCCCAGCTCCCTCAGCCACTGCTCGTAAGGCATGTGCACAAGGCTCTTCACCAGTTTTGTTGCCCTTCTTTGGACACGCTCCAGTGCCTCAATGTCCTTCTTTTGGTGAGGGCCCCAAAACTGAACACAGTACTCAAGGTGCGGCCTCACCAGTGCCGAGTACAGGGGCAGGATCACTTCCTCATTCCTTATGCTTCCATTTGATTTACTTTTGTGATAGACATATCAAGCAATGTGTCTGTCCAGGTTTTGCGTGAAGGAACAATCAGCCACTCTCAGGTTGGCATTAAATGGCTGTGTGGGCTGGATTCCTGAAATCACCTGAGAAGTGTGCTGGTGCCTAGATACTTAAAACACATTTATGTATAGCTCTGTTGAGTGTGACAAGGCTTATATGAACTAAATGACTAAGCAGTGTTTCAGAAGTGGCGTAGATGCTGCCAGGTCTCAAGATGCAGTGTGACAGCATGCAAAGATATCCAAATTAGAGGCAAACAAGGTCACAACTAGAAAACAAGCCGGCTCTGGAACTGAATTAACCCACCAGCCTCCCCTGACTAATTTGCCCTGCTAAGAGTGAGTGTGCTCATTAACCTGTGTGCAGTATCATCCTCATACTGACTTCAAGACCAAAGCTACTGTTTTTGACAGACAGATCACTGTGATTTGTAGATATAGTAATTTGTGCAGAGACACCTGATGTGGCATGGCATGGCTGAAAGGAATGGCACCACAGGTCTCCGTTGGCTTTGGGTGACATTGAGGCTCCTCAATGCACACATTGCCTCAGATAGCTGAGGCTTACCTTGGTGGCAAGGTGTGCCAGCCCTGGTGAAGGCCAAGACCTATTGCTGACAGGTCCTGAGCTGATAAACTCCACCAAGGCTGCTTGGCTTGGCTCCATCCTTGACTGCAGTAGATCCAGGCAGGAGCAGGAGAGATGTCAGGCAATGTGGTGGTGACAGACATCAGGTTGAGGGTCAGGGCAAGAAGGTATCAGGAAAGTGCAGGGGAGGGAGTGAAGACTGAGATGTGATAGCTGTGGAGTCTGGGTTTAAAAAGCAAAATTTTGGAGGTCTTTCAGCACAACAACCAACCATTGATTAACATTCAGGAGTGCTGGTGGATTCATTGCAGGGACTAGCAGGCTTCATCTTCTCTGTCCACAAAAAGCCTAATAAAAAACAAGATTAAGTTCTTTTAAAGATCCACCCATGCTGCACTGGAAAGGGGTATTCTGCTCAGCATAAAAATATGCTTTGATAATTCATCTAATCAGATGGAGAAAGGCAGAAGGCAGTGAAAGCTGGGAGATAAAAGGGAAAGGCAAATCTGCTCAGGGGTAGGACTAATCTGGCAGTCCATCAGTCCGTCTTTAAGCTGTGAGGAAAGGCTGTAATCTTAAGGCTATCCTGGTAGGGTACCAAAGCAAGCATCACACAGTTGGGGGCTGATTGTCACCTTGCCTTGCAGCTCTGCCTAAACCACATCCTAATACATCAGTAAACAATGCTGGAAACTTTTCAACATCATTTTATCCTTTGTGGAAGCACATAGTAACCATCCAACTACTATTAACACATATTAGTTTGGGACTCCTTAGACTAAGGCGACCTTGTACTTCTTAACAGAGAACTTTTGAATGTCTTAATATCCTTTAATTCTTGGTATCAGGATAGAATTTGTGTTATTTTTGGATATTAACTAAGTTCTTCACTCCTCTGAAGTCCATACTTCTCTTGAAATTCACTATGATCGTCACTGGGTCTCTTGTAGGCTAACCTTTAAATCTGGGTTGCATCTGTGACCAGGATGATCCTCTGATTAACAATTCAGGTGACAATAGACTTGTTAGAAGGAATAAAAGTTGTTAGTGTGGCTCCAGCACAGCCTCTTGTTCTATTAACTGTAAATCAGATCATTCCAACCTCCCTGTATTCCTACAGTACCTGGTTTTATGCCATTTGGTTTTGCTTACTGTTCCATGCTTTGGGATGTTTCTGTTTTTTGGTTTTCATGCATGTGCACACTACATGCAGAAGGAGCAATGGTGATGACTGTTCTGCAGAAGAGATGCTGGTATGTGTTGGTGAGACAAATAGTGAGATGTTTGTTAGAAGAAATGGAGTCAGTATGTGCTTGAGCTGAAGTGCATATATACAGTATAAAGGCAACACTTTCACTCTGGCCTTTGCATTCAAAGAGCTGTCTGGACAACAGCACACAGCAAGAGTCAAACCATAATGGAAACCTTGATGCTTGTCAGCTACCTATTCTTGTTAGCTTCTTAGAGTACAGGTGATTTTTTCAGCTTAAAATGATGAAATTCATATAGATTTCTTGGCTTCATATTTCAACCAGCAAGAGAGCAACATATTTACCTTGAAAGAATAAAAGATACTGTTTGTGAAAAATCCTCACTGCAGAATCCTGGAAAAAGAAAACTCTCAATTCTTGTTCTGTTACTAAAATTGGTGAAGCACAGGCTTCTTTTCCTGCTCTGTCACCAAAAAATGGGTTCAATTCTGATTTGAAGAGACCAGATTTAGCAGAATATTCTCAACTAAGAGGTCCAGGTACCAGCAAAGAAGTTTCATGAGGCTTGAATGCTATTAGAGTTAATAGGTAATTTATATTGCATGTTCATGACATATTTGCACTTCTGTTTAGCCCTGACCTATTAAATAAACTTTTTTGGGTAGTATGATTAATTGAAGGGACATGAGACATCAAGCTTTTAAAAAGTCCTCCTGCAATGGAGCTACACCACAACTGTTTTCCAAAAATGGAAACCCAAACATTTCAACCAAAAGGATTTGAGTGTTGGATGTCCCAAAGACAGTCTGCTTTCACAGCTTTGCAAAACTTAGGTGAGAGGACAGACGAAAATGAACACCCATTGCAGAAAGCCAGATCACACTGTGAAAGTTGATGTGTGAGTACCAGGGATCTGACACGGGGAAGAGCGCTGCAGGAAATGCTTCAGTCACTGCCTGCACCTTATTACACACATAATAATCCTACCCAGGACACAAAGCTCTCTGAAACCAGCCTTCGCATGTTCTGTCATTCAAAAATTGTTTATTTGTAAGACATGCCTTAATTCTTGCTCACAGGCCAATGAAGCTGAAGCGTCCTCTGGAGCACAGATGGGTTATTCAGCCGTATTCTGCACACACACATTGAGTACCTGCTCTGCGAGGCAGGCAGGAGTGATTACAGGCTGCTTGGGGACTGGCAGCCTACTGTGCAAACACAGCACGTCTCCTGCATTCTCAGCCCTGTATCCCCCTCCCTCGTCATATTTCTCCCTGGGGCTGCAGCACTACCAGTGTCAGTTAAATCCAAATATTTTCTAGCTACTGAAAAATTATATTAGAGCTCCAGGTGACACTGTAAACAAACTGATGAATTTCCTTCCACAGCAACTGGCTAGCAGCTTGCTGCTGAGCAAAAATGCCAAGCAGTGAATCCTCTTTTTAATCTGCTGTGAAGCTTCAGGAATTGAAGATTCTTTGCTTTCTGTCCTCCACTGACAACATTCTCCCCTAGCTCCCAATCTCTCTCCTCCCTCCATCAGCAGAAGCCATCACTGTGCTTATGGGAAGCTCTGCCACTTCCCCACTGCCCGCAGCCTAATGGGACAGCTTAGGTTTTGTCTCTGGCCCCCCAGGTATGAGCATGCAGGAAAGTGACACACTCCCAGCACTTTTCTGACAATATTAAAAGATGGTAACTGGGATTATAATGAATTAACTTCAACCTGTGAGCAGTCTACAGTTTGGGTGCAGTTACCTGGGCAAGGGCCACAGCCACCTAGAGTTCTAGATTAAAATAATGCTGTGCAAACTTGTCCCAGATATTACTTTGCCAATATGAATTATAATCCATGTTTCTTCATCAGGGTACCCTTTTGCACACACACAGTACTACTAATTCAGAATATCTCAATGACTGTGATTGGACCTGGAGCTGCTTTAAGAAGCTTCTCAGCCCTTGTGCAAGTTGTGGCCTTGTCCCTTGGATTTCTTTATTTCTATGGTCTGAGTTAAGGGAAATAAATATCAGTGAGGGCCATGGCAGGAGGTATACAAGGTCCTCTTCCCTCCCTTGGAGAGGGAGCTTTTTGGTTAAGAAGACACAGCAGAAATCCCGTAGGACTGGGGACATGGGAAGTTATCTTCTCTATGCCCCCATTTCCCATTGAGTGCAATGGTCCTGCTAGTCTGTGCACCTCCATTTCTCTACCCCTGCAAAACCAGTCCTGAAAAGACAAGCGTACTTGTGTGTTTCAGGGCAGAGGGATGGCAATGTGAAAAATCCCAGAAGATTTAGATGGGAGAAGGTGTGGTCAAATGAATTATTGGGCTGGAGGGGAAAGGGAAGCCCAGAGAGCAGCAGTTGATTCACACATAAATCAGCAGAGTCTACTATCACCCAGCCAGATTACTGAATTTTCCACACTGAACCTGGACACTTTCCAAATTCTACATTGCAGATTCAGCTTATCTAATTAAATGTGTTTCAGAGGCTTTGCTTCTCCGCATGCCTCCCCAGAGTTATTTTGCAAAAAATGTAGGAAAAAAAGGCAGTAACCATTCACACCATAAATTCTGCTGTACTTGGGATGTTGTATAACTCCCAGCTGATAATTAGCTAATAGATGCCTTTATTAAATAGAATGGCCAAGGTTATATTCAAGGGAAGATATTTGTCATCTGGGTTTGAGACTTGACTGCAGATGTCATGTAAGGCTGCAGTTATTATTTCTGGTTACTCCTTTCAGGGAAAGGCAGGCAGCAGCCCCAAAGGGCAGGTTATACCTGGAATGTCTTAACGTCTTTCTCATAAACTCACCCCTCACCACAAGATAAATATCTGGAGTCAAAATAGCTTTAAGAACAGGTCACAACAGCCTGTACAAGTTCTGTAGGGGTCTTATAGCATGAGTAAATGCTTTCACCTGCCATGGGCCATGCTCAGAAGCATATTGAAGTAGGAGCCCCTGCACTATGGGGAATGCAGGAATTTTCCCAGGGTAGGGAGGGCTTTGGCAGACCTCTGTACTGCATTAGCTAGCTGAGTCTGTGAGCTGTGTAATAGCTTGGTCCTTGCAGTGTCCTCAGCAAAACTCATAGATGTCCCTTGAACATCTCCCGTGCCTCCACGAGCAGCAACATACACAAAGCTCCTCTTTTGCGCTTCTGCATCGCCCCTTCACAGGCCCTCCAGAAACTGGGCTGATACAGTGTCTTCTGAGGAAAGAAATATTCCACAGTTACGTCCTGCCAGGGGAAGAAGTATGGTCTTTAAATATAGAAGCAGATTTATTATATAAGAAAAATGCAGGGTGCATTTTGTCAGTGTTTTTAATACTTTCTGATTTGGAGGGAAAATAATTTATTACAACAGCAGTTGCCAAGTCAGATGCTGCATCCCAACTGTCCCTGTGGAGGGGGCACTGTGTCACCTGGACGTGGGCACAGAGGCTGCAGGGGTTGATAGGGTTTTTTAAAAATCATCTATCACCAGTTTAATGTAGCTCAGGTTTTCAGCAGTTTTTTACAGGCTGGTTTATAACCCCCATGACATTACTCTGGATTTACTGCAGTTTTCAGTAGACAAGAGCTCACGTGTTTCACTATTTTATTATTCTCAACCAAAAGGTCTGAAAAGGCACTGAAGGTGCAGTCCCAAATTACTGCAGCATAGCTTGTGAATACCAGTGATGGGAAAAGTCTGGTTGCCCCTTCCTCATTGCCTTGCAAAGAAAACTTGGTCATTTGGTCACTCCATCCATGCTCAGGTTTCAGGATGTATTTACCAGAATTTCTGATACAGCTTCGGTCAGGTGAAGTGCCTAAGGACTTTTTAAAGCCCATGCCATAGTAGAAAAACTTGGCTGGTATACCTATATCAATTGGTCTTTTTATTGCAGTTTATAGCAGTAGGCAAAGGCATTTGCTGTTGTTTTACTGTGTGCCTTTTTATTTATGACCTTGTCCTCATATGCAGCACTAGAAATCCTATCTCTAACTCTTCTATATATCAGCCTGAAACAGTATTTTTTACATATCTGTTCTACTTTCTGTTACCCCAACCTGGTTCTGCAAGAAGAAACCCCTTCCATTCCTGTATGACTACACGGTGTAAGTCCTGTGCCCTCCTGGGAGCTCCCTATGTATCTGGCTTTAGGAGTTTTTTTGCCTCAGAATCCTTGCTTCATTAATTCTTAGCACATGCACAGTAGGTGCATCATTGTCTCACCACTGCTGCTGTACTCAGGTCTGTTGGCAGCAGCTCACATGGAGCAGGTGAACTTGGTCCAGGGAAATGAGACATTTCAGTCCCCATCTTCTGAGCTGGGAACATGGAGTGACAAGTACAGGTTATGTCCTGCTGAGCCACCATAGTTGCGCTACTCTTCTTGTGATTGACAGGATATCATCACCAGCAACAATGATGATTTGTTTTTAAAGGGTCTGTCACTTGTCTGGATGAACTAAGGACAGAAATGCAGTGTGATCAGTGTCACTTATGGCTCTGATTAGGATACTGTTGTGATTCTATCAGTAAGCCATTCTCCCACCATCCTGAAGCTTAAGTTTACTAAGCCCAGTGTCTATAAACATGAGTGTATAATTCTTCATCTCTTATATAGAGGGGAAAAATTGAATTACTTCTCCTTTTGCTTTGAAAAAAAATCAAACTTTTTTCTTAGACTCAGTAATGAAAAATCACTAAGAATGAGGAACATCAAGTCTGGTCCTCTCAATTTGTCTAAAAATCTCCTATCCAAGAGAATAAACTGAGAATTTATTTTTATCCAACTTCTTTTAGCACTTAAGTTTGCAGAGTATATAGTACTCTGTAGTGAATGTGCTTGCTTATTACTGGATACCTTCTTCCTTTCCACATATTATAGAAAGCAATAGTATAAGTAGTAAAAACATAGCACAACATAGTTCTGCCTGTTACTGGAGAAAAAAAGTTACCCTTGCCCCTAGGGTAGAAGCTTTATCCTGGGGCTGGCATAAGTGGGCTTCAGAGAGCCCTGTGAGAGGAGAAGAAAGGTACAGAAAATAGCTCTTGGGCCATATCAGTATCAAAACTGCTAGTGGCCAAGTTTGTTGACATTTATTTATTTATTTGGTTATTTATTTATTTATTTATTTTTAGTGAGCACAGATTTATTTCTTTATATCTTTTTAAAATCACATAAATAGGGGGCTTGTAGTAATGGGCTCCATTTGAGAAAATAATCAGCTATTGCCTAAAAAAAGGCATGACTATGCACTTTTCCAGGAGGTACCTGTTTGGTAAAAGCACAGTGTGTGCAAGTGCATATACCATAAGTACACGTGTGTGGAGTATGGGAATTACAGCAAGAAGAGAAGGAGATCATGGATGCTTGGCCTTTCTGACAGTCACTTCAAGTTCTGGTTTCTCTTTAATTGACAAAAGAGAAAGAGAGCTGGAGGAAAAAGTTGAAGTATCCCATCCAGGTGTTGAGAGGCACAGAATTCAAAGAAGTCCTGTGTTCTGTAGTTGTTGCGGCAGCTTCTGGTACAGGCTGGGAGGGAAGCAGTGGGTTGACCCATGGGATGGCTAAGCAGAGAATACGGCTGCTGAACAGGGAAGAGACTTTCCCTTTCTGATTAATTTTAACATTTTGCTCTGAATATTAGAAAGTACATTTGCAACAGATGTTTCATAGGGAGAAACCTCTTTAATCCCTTCCTTCAGGCTAAATAGCTTTACAAAATCCTCCCCGGGGCTTTGATAACCCAGTAAAAATAACAGCTGAGCTACAGATGATCACTAATCTTGCTGTAAGCATTCGATCACAAAATGGATGTCCAGTAAATTCTTACATATAAGGGTTTTTTTCTTAGATATTACATAAATTGCACTTTTAAAAATCTCCTGATACAAATTAAGAAATTATAAGATTGACTATGTGCTTGGGTCATCAAATATCAACCACTTTGAATAACAGCAAGATGAATATAGGATCTACCAGGATAAATTATTTCAGGGCTGGCAGAAGACTGAATTAATGTGATTTAACAAGTAAAACATTACCCCATAAGATTAGAAAAAAATTACTTCTCTGTCCCAAACTATATACTCATATCAGGATCTATTTTGAATGAATGTCTCCATCACTGGAAGAAACAAGGTCAGAGTTAGACCAACACTTGAGCAGTTTGGAAAACATCAGCCCTGAAAACTGTTAAAAGACATGTAAACAACTAGAGACATATAATGAGAGATATTATTAACATTTTTTACTTATCGTGCCACACTGCCTGGAGGCTTAGGTCAGGAATTTGTACATTCTTTGGGCTGGGCAGTATGCATAATTTAGAGCAGACCTCTTTAAATGAGTACAAATATTGTGTTCAGAGACTATTACATATCAAGAAATGTTTGGGGGTTTTTTGTGCCTCCATCTATGCATCTGCCATTCAGAGCTAGTAACACCTTAAAAAGAGATTTGATTTTTTTAGATGCAAAATCAGCAGCAGTACATGGTATGCCAAGAGCCAGGTACAGATTAAACCACTGGCTTTAGGCTCTGCAGCTTCTGGAGTCACATGACTACACCAGCATCTAAATTGTTTCTAAACTTAGATTATTTTTAAAAAGGAAGTTCAGCTTTACCCTTTATTGCTGATCTATATAGGTCAGTGGCCAGCCTGTTGGAGCAAATAGTCCTTTATCTTGTAGGAGCCAGTCTGGAAAGGAAACAAAGGCTCAAGACTTTGTTGAAGGGGTCTTGTTAAGCAGAACCAAAACTTAGCATATAATTAATAGCACATCTATTAATTATATTTTTATTTCCTGGGCTTTTAGAAGGCGAAAGCTAGAAATGCATCTGCTAATATTGCCGTCTTTTGCAGAATCACTTACCTCAAGGTCCTGTCTTACTCTCTATGTCCTGAAGTGTTTGCTTTCAGGATTTTCCAGGGTGGATGTTGAAGACAGAGTCTGTTCCTGCCCAGTGCATCATGCTAGAACTGATTGCGGGACAAGGTCACTGCCTTCAGTCCTTCAGCTGCTGGTTGTGCATAGCACTTCTTCTCCTATAGCCTGTGGAAATGGATGCATTTGGGTTTATTTGGACAATGAAGAGTTTTGATTCTTCCTGCACAGAAAGTGTAACTCCTGTCTTCGATTAGTGCCCTGAAAGGTGATCCTTCTCATCCCCATGCTCTTTAGAGGTCTGATTTGGGTTTTTTTCCACATCCTCTTCCTCTGTCTTCCTGGGTGCTGCAGTGATTCCTAGCTGAGCTGCAGACTTCCTGGGGCAAAGGCAGGTAAAGCCTAGATGGCACATAGGAGAGCATGGAGGGGAGAAAAGGGATACCAATTTTCCTGGCAGAGGGTAGATGATGACAAGGGTGAGGCAGAATCTGGAAAAGGAGGGGAACAAAGGACATGGGCAATTCAGATATCTGAGGGACAAAAACAAAGCTAAAATGATTTTGCTAAGTACTGCAATGCTTAGGAGGTCAGGCACATCAGTGCAAGGTGGACATACTCTGTAGATTATTTTAAACTTGCAGCATCTCTTGCAGTGGGGGGTACTGCAGACTGAAGCACCACCACCAGCAAAGGAGGACATGAGAAAGAGTCTAAAAGAAAAGTAGGTATGGTCTCTGCATCCTACCTCAGGGTGATACAGCAAAAAAGTACTTCCTTATCATTCACAATTTTAGTTCTAAATATAGACATAGGAATCTATTTTGTTTCTTTTATGCTGCTTTTCCCACTGTCTTGATCTTTTCCTCTGTAAGCCCAAGCTATTGTTCTCACTTGAGATCCAGAGCTGATGGCTTGTTTGCTTTCATTGTCAAGTATTGCTTTCTGTTTCACTGCTGTCATCCTTCACTTGTACTTTGAAACAAAGGCACTATGTAAATAGAGAACAAATGATATCCTATAGCAAAGCATCTAAGGATCTTTTGTTTGTTATCACGAATTGTCTTCTATCACCACATATGGCTGACCCATTGTGAGACTTAGTAGTCTCTCCTATCAGCTGGAATTGGGGACCCAGCACTTTTTTCAAATTGCTTTGAGGGCTTTTCCAAGAAAGAATCTTAATCTCCACATCTTTCTGCCAAGGTCAATATCTTGTTTGATGACTATATATCATCATTCCTGTAGCCAAGCAGGAGGACAGCCACTGCTTCTGGTCCCCAAGTATAGCTGATATTTGATGCCTTTTGAAAAGGTCGTGTGGTTATAAAGTGTGACACTTACCAGGTCTGTATGTTCTCCTTTTCTTCTTATGTTCTTTTCTAGCTGTGCTTCAGTACTATGTACATTTTCAAAGGTAAAAAAAAAATAATTCAAAGGGAAGTAGGTATTTATTGCAAAGCAGTTAGACCTATTAGCTCTCCCCAGGTAGTACAAAAAACAATTTTCTGGTTTATTTTTACAATGCTATATAAAGCCCAAGCCTTTAAAAAAATTGTAAAAGAAATACTGTAATAGGCTCCACAGGACAATAAATATACTAATAATTGGTTTATATTTATTTGAAGATGATTTTTTCAAAGAACGAATGGATTTAAAAAAAGGCAGGGGTTACACCACCAGTTTTAGAGTCCAGCAGCTAGCAGCCATTGCTAAACCCTTTGGTTTAAAGATGACCTCCTCAAGTTACAGAGAAGTCTGTGGATAGGACAGCATGCAGCACTGTTGAGTCTTTGTCCAGGCATGGGGCCAGTTCATAGCAGTCTCTGGACATCATCTCAGCAGCCTTCCAGTGTGTCTTGTACTGCTCTGTATGAGATGGCTCTGCCTGCACTGATTCCTTCTACAACATTTGTATTGGATGTTTTAATCTCTGAGAGGCAAAGTATTAAAGTGGCCAAAATATACTTTAGTAAAAACCTGCGTAAAGACACCTCCTCTTCCTATTATCTTGCCCAGACTTTCAAGGCCTTGTCTGTAGGTGGGTGGTGGAGGTGATACCTGTCTCCCCTTCTTGTTCAGGCATTAGCAGCCTCGCTCAGTATTTTCCAAAGCACAGTTTTCAGCCCCTGTACACTGCTGCCAGCAGCCACATTTCTGGTACCCCAGACAACTGGTCCAGAGGTGTCCTGCATTTCTCTAAAAGGTCTTCCTGCAGCTTTCCTGAGTACACAGAACACTTCTGTGGAGGAGAACTTAATTCAAAAGTGAGATTGCAGAAGGACACCCAAATGGACCCCGGACTTCCTTGGTGAAGGGAAGAACCACATTCATTACCCCACAAGAATTATCAAACACACGTTTAAACCTGTTGGACTGTCTCTTGAAGAGACATCCTTTCCTAATCAAAGGTATCAGGAAAATAAAATTATTTGTCCTTCTGCTTTCATTAGCACTGAGCTCTGCAGAGGCCAGGCTGCCCATAGAGGGATCTTTAACTCATGCCTCTGTAGACAATATCCCACAGAAAGAAAGTTAACATTGCTTCATTTTTATTGCTCCAAAACTGGGAGGACTGCAAAATCAAACCTAAAGCACAGCTTTGTTTTATCTGAACCCTGCTGCAAATCAGTCCATTAATAAAGTAATTGGGCATAGCCTGAGCAAATTGGAAGCAAACATTGCTTATATTCAGCTCCTAATGTGTTCATTCTCTGAGGGCTGAAAGACTGAGCTGCCATGCAGCATTGCGAGACTCGCTAGAAAGGACTACGTTGTGCTGGCTGAACTGTGAGCCAAAATAGCAGCCTCTTCTGTCAAAAAGAGGACAATTCTTTTGCTTGATTTTGGGGGACTTAGCAGGAGAGAAATGCTTCAGTTTGTTATTTACAAAATAAACCACAGAGCAGCTTTCTGCTGAAAGGCTCCTTCATATTCAGGCAGGAAGAGAAAAGGAAGGAAAAGAAGGAGTATAATGTGGAAAGCAGGGAAACCCAAGGGTAGAGCTCAAATTCATCTGGGTGAAAGTGTCCTTTCCTGCAGGGCTGCCTCACCTTGCTGTACTGCCTTGGCTTTATCCTGCCCTTTGTTGTCTTTCCTGCCTCTCCAGCTTGTGGAGATGAGGCGATGTGCCTGCAGAGTCTGTTAGCAAGGGCAGGCTGTCAACGAGGATCTGCTGCTGCCTCGTGATGTGAGAAATCTGCACAGTTTTCCTACCGAAAGACCTATTGGTAGGACAGTGGCTTGGTTTGCAGGAATTGCACCTAGCCCTGCCAAAACCAGACTAAATTCCTTCTGCCTCTGAGATGATGACTGGGAACACCACCAGCCTAAGGTGTGTGTGGCATTCAGCATGCTTGTGAATTTGGAGTGTAAGGTGGCACATGGCTGGGCACCCTGCTCCGTGTTCAGACTATGTATTCTGCAATGGTGAAATCAAGCAGCAGCCATGAGTTAGCTCTGGAAGATGCTTTTCAGCACCCTGAAAATACAACTCTGGCCATTCTTTTTCTCCCAGCCCCAGCTCCAGGCTGAGCCCCAAGCAAGGCACACATCAGTGCCTCTGACTACAAAGCCCTCAGAGACAAATCTAGCATCATCTCTGATTTACTTGGGATTTATCATTTACTTTAGATCATTTCCAGCTGCCTTACAGCTGCATCTCCGGGCTTTTTCTTTCTCTCACCTGTTTAATTTGGGGAGTCAGTGATGGGGAGGAAGAAGTTGTTTTTGTCATGGGAGAGTAAATATGAATTTCGAACAGCCCTCTTATTACCTGCAGAAAGAGCAACAGAGGGAACAGAGTCTTTGACCTTTTACCTGTTCTGCAGATTTTACTGCTCAGCCTTTTAAACCTATTGACTTGACATTGACAGATAGGAAATTTCATGGAGAGCATGGGGAGACTGAGGTAGCTGAGGTCAGCACAGGGGAGGAAGTTAATTCAGAAACACAAAATTGACTTTCATGTTGCATTGGGGGCTTACAGAACATCTTCATCCAAAACTACTTGGTCAAAGCTTAACAGACTTAAATTACAGAGTAGGGTTTGGAAATGAGGAGAAAGAGAGGAGCTATAATCACTATAACAAGGATTTCACAGCCCTAAGGGAAAATAAATATATGAACATTAAAATGCTTCCAAAGCAAACCCACATTCCTGGGATTTTAAGCCTTCATGAGATTTAAATGCTTTTAGGAAGCAAAGCTAAAACTGTGGTAGTGACCTGCAGGTTGCTTCAATCTCCCCGTGCTTGTTCTTATATCTTGGAGAGGAAGTTCCTGGCTTTTGCAGAACATCTCTGCTCAGCTTTCTTATCCATTTCTTTTCAGGAACCTTTTGTTCTTTCTGAATGCAACAATCAATACCTACCTAATACTTTAGAAACCTACTTCTGCCTGTCATAAACCAAAAGAAAATGTTATTGGCAATTGCATCTAAAGAGAAAGCTATAAAATCATGAGAAAAAAAAAATCAGTACATTTATTTGGATATAGTGGAAAGGTTTACTAGGCAAAATCAAACCTATTTATAGACTATTCTGGTGCCTAGTCCTGCAGCATAACATGGTTTATACACCTATTGATCACCTGCTGGAGAGTAGCAGAGCTGTGCCCTTAAAAAATGAAGTTGTCTCTCCCTTCAGACAATGAGCAGCTTCCAGAATGGAGCTGTGACCCAGAGGTTTTCAGGTTGGTACAGGGTAAAAAGGAAGGAAAAAGAAGGAGTGAGTCTGGGGAAGAAAATGGCCTGAAAAAGCTGTGCAAAAGCACAATCAATTAGCTGCTGGAATGACTAATTTCCAGGTGGGTGGATCTGAGCAGACTGCAGAAACCTGTGTTAAGCCCAAGGCTCTGCTCCTAGCACATGGGAAAGGTATCTCGGAAAGGGACCTGAAAGCGCAAGTCCATCTCTTGGGGAGTTGCATGCACACGGGCAGCAGGTGAGGTCCCAGAGGACACTGGGAAAGCTCTGAACCTCACCTGGGCTGAAGCTGTGAACCTTCTTTAGCAAAATAGAGATCCTGATCCTTCTTTCCAGATATCTGAGTAGGAGTCAGCTTTTATTTTTTTCATTTAAGAGCTTCGCTGAGTACTGCAGAATGGTTAGGCTGGGGGAGATGTGCCAGCAGGACTTTCACTCTGCTAGTGGTGGCCTGAGCATCACCCAGCATTTTACAGGGTAGGAGGAGGAGGGGGAGATGCTCCCTCAGGGAAGAGAATGAGGGTAAGGAGAAGGAGGAGATGCTCCCTCTCCTCTTCTGCTGACACCTTTTCAGGCTGTTGCAGAGAACATGATCCAAGAGAGAGAACCAGAGCAGTGACCACAGCTCTCCTGTTCGATGGCTTGTGAACTTGCCTGGCAAAGAATATCTTTTCAGTTGTGCCAGCTGCGTATTTTGTATTATACAGTTATTGACTAAAATACAAAATCTGCCCTTACAGCATGTCTGGGACACAGACACCTGCACTGCTGGCTGCATACTCCATCTACCAGGCTACAGAGATGTGCTGCTTCTCAGATGCCTTTTTTCAGGCCTTCTCAGCCTCACTGGTCTCTGACACAATGGAAGGAGCAAGTATCAGGTACTCTGGGTCTCCTGCTACCTTGGCTCCTGCTATTTAGTGCACTCAGCTGGCATGTGTGGGTTTCAGTCAAGGAAAGGTTTGAACACAATTTCCCAGCTCCTACAGGAGTGTTTCACAGGGAGACTGTTGCATAAAAGGCAGGTACCATCTCCTCCTCCACCCACCTTTTATAAGGAAACCAGCAACTAAAATATGTTTTGTAAAGAGCTTGATCTTGGCACTGTAGCTCAAGTGCTGAAGGTGCATATTGCTAACATGGGATGCTCAGGAGGCCTGGGGACAGAAATGTCCAGTTTCCAGCCCCAAACTGGGTTTACTGGAGAGATAAACACTATGCTGAACTGGGTAAATTACATTTTTCCACGAGCCCTAGTGAACTTGAAGGTAAAATAATGAGGAACTTTGTCAGGTAAAGCCACAATGTAAGTGACCACAAGTGCCTTAAAGGTTAGGTAACATTATGCCTATTTTCTCTTGTATATTTACTCAGAAATAAGATTTCAATATGTCATTTCAAAAACTGAAGAGCCTTGACAGTACCCCACCAAATTTCAAAATGGCAGCTTTAGATACTGGAGTATCTTAATCTATAGAAGGTATCTATTGTTAATAAAAATTTTTATCTTTTTCTGTATAAGATAAGAAAAATACTTGTTGGCTAATTTGCTGCTTAGCTGACTTTATGGCCTCTGCCTTTAATCTTTGCTTAATTTAAAACTCATGACAGATGATGATTGCCATAATTTGCTGGTTATACCTTTTCCCATATCTTTTATTTTCTGTTAACATAATTAAGTCAAACATGCACTGTCCACAACTGCTAGCTTATATTTGCTGAGCTGCTCTTTATGTTATCTTTTCCTTTCTCTTACATCTGCCTATATACTGTTTCTTCAACTACCTCATCATACATTATACTTTTAGGCCTAAGAGTGGAGATTAAGTACTAGATATAAAACCAGGTCTAGCATCTCTGCAGCTTGAACCTTGAATGACAAAAGTTTACCCAGGGAAGGAAATACACAGTATATTCTGGGTAAACTGAGGGTTCATAGTGAAAAATAAAAATACTGGGGAAGAAAATTAATGGATTGAAAGATATTAAAGTGACTCTGCTCAAATGCTTTTAGGTTAAATAATGTATTCTGAAAAGTCACTTTTGTTCTGTGGTAAGGTGGAAGATATATGTTAATTCCTTTTATTCCTGGATTATTTTCTCTCTGAGGTGTCATCAGCTGAATTTTCAGTACTACATTGAAATGAATATTCATCACCAAGTTACAGCTTTTGAAAGATCTGCAGGGAAAAAGAAAAAAACCCCAAACCCGAAACTCCTTTTCTTCTCCCTCTCTGCAGCTCTGAACTTGCACAGCTCCCTCTGGTTAGCAAAGCAGCAAACAGCATCCTTGTGCTCCTGGGCATGGTCTTTGAGCTCTCCAGGTGTCCCCACAGGTACAGGTGGGACAAGGGGGCCTAGTGGAAGTTCAACAGAAGTGTAAGAGTTTGCAGGGTCGGGATCTGCAGGAACAACGAGAAAAACAACATCCCATCCCCAGCACTCTTGAGCTTATGGCGAGAGGGGTAGCTCAGGTGCTCCTTCATGGAAGCAAGAGTGCTTGAGTTCATCCCAGTTGGTACCCATTTTGGGAGGTGAAGCAGTTACAAAGCAGCTTTGGGCTGCTGTGAGCAGAACTGCAGATAAGCAGAGTAAACCAAGTCTTGAAGTACCCTACAAGCACAAAATAAAACCTGTATAATATCAGGAAAATGGGCAAAATGGCATGAGCGAGTGGGCGAAATTGTGTGGGTATCAGACATCAGGGGAAGGAAGTTTAGGAAATAAGTGAAATGTGGGGTACATTACAACTGAATAGTGTGGTTTTAAAAATCTTGTAGGTAAAATGGAGTAGTGAGGTGAATCTCTTGCCTGGCTATTCACAAACATTCTCTTTAAGAGATGCATTTTAAAAGCAATCTCAACAGGGTGTGAAATGATACAATAAATCACAATAAATTGCAATTTACAAACAAAAGCAAACTCTTTTGCAAGAATGAGACTGGGATAGGGCATCTAAACCCAACTAAAAGCCCAAGAGATGGAGCCTCTGCTTGGCTCTTGGCTCCTGCTGCTTCCACTGCAATCAGTGAAAAGCTCTTGATGGGACATACAGTGTTTGTTTTGAAATAAAGTTGACATGATATTAAGAACATTCCTGCTTTTTAAAAATCTTAACAGAAATTCTTTGCATTCTGTCTCTATAATGATACATGGAATTTTGGGCTCAGTGGGTAGTAAAAAGGCTGCATTTAGTGCCACACAGTGGTAAAAAAATATAATTTCAGCGAGGGTGATTACTACGAAGCAACGCAGAGGAAATCTTTTAGGTGCTAATGCTAAACTTGGAAAAGGAAAAATACATTAAAAAAAAATAGAATACCTCCTATGAACCAACTGGGAACAGGTATCACCTAAATTTCCTCACCTGAGGATGGGTTATACCACTAGTTAGCTAGATATGCAATATATGAAATTTACCTCTGTAATGTATAATCAACCTCCTTTGCAATAAGGAGAAGGCTTTGCTCATTTATAGCCTAGCAAAAATAGTGAGGGATGTGATTCTGGAATCTGCCAGCCCTTGCAAGTGATAATCACAGTAGCCATCGGTCAGGGACAACATGGATCAGAACTTTAAAGATATCTCAAACAACTGAAATAATATAGAGGAATCTTTGAAGAAAAAAGCTAATTTAGGATCCGTGGATTGGGAAGAATTTTGCACATTTTAATGATTAGTAGTTTTGTTGCTCAGGTAGTGCAAGAAATAGTACTGTTGCCAATAAAGTAAGTAATATTATTGCTGCAAGTGTAATACACATGATGAAATTAATCTCCAGCCATCCAGGAACTCAGCAACCTTCTGACTGTTGTTCAACATGACTGTGTGCCACAGGGATCTGGGGACTAGAAAGTAGACCCTTGCTCAGAATGGTTGGCTGCAAGAATTGGCTGGCAATCTGTTCTCAGCAAGTGGCCAGGGGAAAGGCATGAATGTGGGCAATGCTCACTGCTTTTTGTTTGCATATTAATTATGGTCTCTGTCTGATCTAGCCAATGCACGCATCATGGGCAACAAACAGGAGGAGCTGGAAACCACTGAGCAGCAGGAAAACTGTCATATAGTAGCCATCACAGCAACATGGTGGGATGACTTGCACAGCCAGAGTGCTGCTTTGGAAGGCTATAAACTCCTCAGAAGGGATAGACCAGGAAGGAGAGGTGATGGAATAGCCCTGTATGCTATGGGGTACTTCAATTGTTTTGCGGAGAACAATGGTGATGATAGTACTGAGTGTCTATGGGTCAGAATGGGGGGAAGGCCAACAAGGCAGATATCATGGTGGGAGTCTGTTCTAGAGCTCAACCAGGATCACAAAGCAGATGGAACACTCTACAAGCAGCTGGGAGGGAGTCTCACAATCACTAACACTTTTTTTCCTGAGGGACTTCAACTTACCGGATGTCTGCTGGAAATACAATACAGCAAAGGGGAAACAGTCCAGGAGGTTCCTGGAGTGTGTGGAAGATAGTTTCCTGACACAGCTGGTGAGAGAGCCAACTAGGGAAGGCTGCCTGCTAGACCTGTTGTTCACAGAGAAGGAACTGTGGGTGATGTACAGGTTGTAGGCCATCTTGGGCATAGCGATCATGAAATGAAAGAGTTAGGGAACTGGAGGAGGGGCTGAGTAGAATGGCCACCTTAGACTTCCAGAGGGCAGACTTTGACCTGTTTAGGACACTGGTTGAGAGAGTCCCTTGGGAGGCAGTAATCTTGAAGAGCAAAGGAGTCCAGGGAGGCTGGACATTGCTCAAGAGGGAAATCTTTAAGGCACAGGAGCTGGCTGTCCTGGTATGCTGTAAGATGAGCTAGTGGAGAAGACCAGCCTGGCTGAACAGAGAGCTTTAGCTGGAACTCAGGAAGAAAATGAAAGTCTATGGTCTATGGAAGAAGGGTCAGGCCACTCGGGAAGGCTACAAAGATTCCATGAGGCTATGCAGGGAGAAAATTAGAAAGGCCAAAGCCCAACTAGAAATTAGTCTGACTACTTCCATAAAAGACAATAAAAATGTTTCTAAAATACATTAACAGCAAAAGGAGGGCAAAGGAGAATCTCCATCCTCTACTGGATGTGGGGGAAATATAGTGACCAGGGCGGAGGAAAAGGCTGAGGTACTTAACATCTTCTTTGCCTCAGTCTTTAATAGTAAGACCAATTGTCCTCTGAGTGCCCAGCCCCCTGAGCTGGAAGACAGGGACAAGAAGCAGAATGAAATACCCATAATCCAAAAGGAAATGGTCAGTGACATACTACACCGCTAAGACACACACAAGTCTATGGGGCCAGATGGGATCACAGAATACCTTTGGTTAGAATAGACCTTCAAGATCATCTAGTCCAACCTTTGACCCAACACTGCAAGCTCACCACTAAACCATGTCCCTGAATACCAGATCCACACGCCATTTAAATGTCTCCAGGGATGACGACTCCACCACTGCCCTGGGCAGACCATTCCAATGTTTGATAACCCTTTTAGTGAAGAAATATTTCCTAATATCCAGCCTAAGCCTCCCCTGGTGCAGCTTGCAGCCATTCCCTCCATCCAGACAGTTTTTTACCCAGTGCAGAGCGTATTTATACAAGCCTTGTGCCATAAGTTTCTGAAGGAGAATGCTGTGGAAGACAGTGTCAAAGGCTTTACTAAAGTCCAGGTAGAGAATGCCCACGGGTCTTCTCTCATCCACTAGGCAGATCACCTTGTTGTAGAAGATCAGGTTAGTCAGGCAGGACCTGCCTTTTGTAAACCCATGCTGACTGGGCCTGATCACCTGGTTGGCTTGTATGTGCTGTGTGATGGCACTCAAGATGACCTGCTACATAACTTTCCCTGGCACCGAGGTCAGACTGACAGGTCTGTAGTTTCCCAGATCCTCCTTCCTGCCCTTCTTGTAGATGGGCATCACATTTGCTAGCTTCCAGTCAACTGGGACCTCCCTGGTTAGCCAGGACTGCTGGTAAATAATGGAGAGTGACTTGGTGAGCACTTCTGTCATCTCCTTTAGTACCCTTGGGATCCACTTAAGGCAAAAATACTAAGGTGATTTAAAAAAACCGGTTATAGTGTACAACCCTGCCTACACTGCCAATGCTACAATAGTATCACTTTATTGGTACAAAGGCCTTATCGTGTTGTAGGAAGTAAATCCATATGAGCTGGGTGAGATGATTCGCCAGTATGTAAAACTGCACAGAATCATCCATGCTTCAAGAAAAAAGTGTTTGTGTTTGTTTGTGGAGGGTTTTTTTTGTGTGTGGTGTTTTTTTTTTGTGTGTTTTGTTTGTTTGTTTATTTGGGGTTTTGGTTTTGTTTGTTGGTGGTTTTTGCTTGCTTTGTTTGTTTGTTTTGTTGGTTTTGTTTTGTTTTGCTTTTTTAACTAAGATGGAGCCTACATGGCAGCCCTGCAACAACGCACAGCTGAGGATACCAAACAGGCTCAAAGGCAGCGCTGGTGGGACTGGCCCCATACAGCTGTGGTGGCACATGACTGGGTTTAGGCTGTGGCCTTTGTCAGCTGAAGCTCGGCAGGCTGCATCCTGGAGATGCTGCTCTCTGAAAGCAGCATCCAGCTGACTCCTTGTGAAGTCTTTGCACTGGGATGAATATTGATCCTTTTGGCTAAGAATAGAGTTTTTAAAAGCAAAGAAAGAGAGAAACTGCTCAATATGAGTGAGTGGGAGCTGTTAAACCCAAGCTCTTTCACAGAGGATCAGAAATTAACATTCAAGACAGGGAAGAAAGCACAGTAGGGTTTATTTTTACAGCCCAGCATGCTTGTAAACTGCATGGTGGTACATGGAATAAGTGAAGGGATCCATACCACCAGCATATGGAGCACAGGCAAAGGCAGCTTCTGTGAGCAGTTATACAATTATTTGGCCGTTTTCTTCTCAAAATATTGATGACAGCAGCAAGTCAGAGCTGCCACAAAGGTGACAAATTCTTTGAAGTCCACTTGGGAATCACCATTTTCATCCAGATTCTTGAAGACTTTATCAATAGCATCTTTGTCCTTCCCTGACTGCAAAATGAAAAGAGCAGGTTGAGGTGAGAGATGGCACAAACTCTAATGCAGCAGCATTACCAGACCCCTGCTCCTGCCCTTCCCCCCCCCAAACAGGGACCCTGGAGGGGTTCCACCAGGATCTCCTCAAGATGAAGGAGTGGCACCTGGGGAGTGTGAGGCTGACACCAGCTCACACACATTTTACTTTTCCATGGGGGATTGCAATTAAGTTGCCTGCAAGCTGGGGGTATGATGGAAGTGTAATGGCTCCCGCATGCAGCCCTGCCATAGGCCTGTCCAGAATATCATGTTCTCATGTTTTCTGCTAGTGAGACCTTTTTTTACCCCCCCCTCCTCCTTGCTTGTTTTGTGCATTATATCCCTGGCTATAAAGCCATGAGTTCCTTCACACTGTGTTGGGCCAAGACAATTGCTCAGCACTCGGCATGGGATGTGGGACCGTGTGGGACGGGAACTTGTGCCACCTCTGGCCTCAGGCCCAGGTTGGGGGTTCTGGGTGACAGCGGGACCAAGTGTGAGTCCCAGCATCTTCATGGCATGGACGCAGACCCACATCTTCCCATGCTCTACACAGCAGCAGCAAGCACATTTCCCCCTAGCCCCACATGCTTGGGCTCCTGTGTTTACCCCACCTGAGAGCTGCAGCTGTGTACCAGCACGATGGAGGAGTATGTTTTCTAAGTTGCAGAAAACATTTATTATGGTTAAATCTGGGTAATGCAAAGCCCTGTGGACATTACCCAGCTGAATTAAATGCCACGTGTTTCCCATCCACTCCTTTGGAAAGGCTTTGCCGGAGCTTGAGCAGTTTGTAACTTTTCAGAATGATGCTTTCCCAGGGCAAATGTCAAATTTAAATCTCATTAAGCACCACTGTCCCAGCAAAGCTGGAAATGGCCTCAAAGTGCCTTGAGTGCTCTCTTCAGCCTTGGTGCCCAGCACAAGCTGCTCACAGGAGCTGGTGTCCAGGAAGACAACTCCTGAAGCAAGTGTGATGCCGAGTTCTGGCAGTCAGAAATAGCAGAAAAAGATCTGTTTCTTGCTAAGTTTTCAGAATTCTAATTGACTGACTGAACAACTACATCTCAAGGCTGATGTTAAGCAAGGCACCACCCAAGTAAAAAGAGGTTTTTTTTTTTTTAAAGTTTTGCCAAAATATAAAAGGATTTTTTTGTTTGTTTGTTTTTTTACTGTTGCCAAAACATACAAGAAAAAAGAAGTTGGGTTTTTTTGAAGTAGCTTTTTGGCTTGAGTCCTGGCACCGATTTTGTCGATTTAGAAAACACAGTTTAAAAAATAATCAGAAGATGGCAGTAGAGGCCGAGCTAATATCACAGACCCCAGACTCACAGTATGACAGGAGTTGGAAGGGACCTCTAGAGCTCATCTAGTCCATACCCCCTGCCAAAGCAAGTTCTCCTAGAGCAGGTTGACAGGATCGCGTCTAGGCAGGTTTTGAATCTCTCCAGAGAAGAAACCTCCACAACCTCTCTGGGCAGCCTGTTGCAGTGCTCCGTCATCCTCAAGATAAAGAAGTTTTTCCTGATGTTCAGATGGAACTTCCTGGGTTCTAGTTTGTGCCTGTTGCTCCTTGTACTGTTGCTGGGCATCACTGAAAAGAGACTGACCCCATCCTCTTGATACCCACCCTTTAGATATTTATAAGAATAGATAAAATCCCCTCTCAGTCTTCTCTTCTCTAGGCTAAACAGACCCAGGTGAATATTGGAAACAAGTGTGTGGATTTTGTTGAAGCTAAACCAAAAATCTGGTATTATACTAGAAAGAAATTATATGACCTTTTGTAAAATTTCCGTTAATTTAAAAATAATTACTACCTTAACTGAAATCTGAAGTAGCTTCTTGATCATGGTCTAATTAACTAAATTTCTCATTCTGTAATCTCATGTTTCACTTTCAATATATGCACCTTTAAAATCACTAAAAAATGAACGAGTTCCCTATATTTGACTGATGAATGTGTCTGGAAGGTTTTATTCCTTTTCACATTGCAAATTACAATCAGATTTAATTTTATCAGCTAATATTTTAAATTATTTAGTGAAATATATGAACTAGTTTTAGCCTCTGAACTTTCAAAATGCACATGTGGGAATTATTTTTTGGAAGCTGAGACCAATCCTTCAGTCCTGTGTTATGGATTTATTTCTGCCTCTGATTCAAGACTTTCCCAGATAGTTGTGAACTGTCTCAGCTATAACCAACTCTAAGGCTAGAAATATACATGAGTATTTAAAAGACTCTCTTTCTCAGAACATTCTTGCAAATAAAAAGATATGGCTGTAGATGTCAGGAAACTGCAGGTAAAACTTTTCTTCTGAAGTCAGCCTTACATTCTCAGTTTCTTTCTTGCAGTTATTAGTTTGCAAGATAGGACGTTGTTGGTTTATATTTAAGTACTGGCATAAAATGTTGATTTGTGCTGTTTTTGGGTTTGTTTGTTTTTTTTTAGTTTGTTTGTTTGTTTTTGTCATTTGTCATCCCCCCCCCCCCGAATAGGTAAAATGGGAAAGGGAGATGGAGACAAGAACATAGGAGGACATTCAGCTAATTATCTTCACAGAAAATTTCATCTTTTCCAGCAGTTTCAGGAAATAAGTAAAATATTTTGCTGAGGTGGTGAGGCACTGCCACAGGCTGCCCAGGGAGGTGGTGGAATCACCATCCCTGGAGGTGTTCAAAAACCGTGTAGATGTGACACTTCAGGACATGGTTTAGTGATCCTGATAATATTTAGTAGACAGTTGGACTTGATGATCTTGAAGGTCATTTCCAACCTTAATGATTCTATGATACAGCTCTGTGATCAGGAACAGGACACTTCCTATGATGCTGTTGGGTCACAACCACTGATCTGCTTTATAGAGTTTTTTCAAAGACATTTTCATCTATTCCCTCAGGTGGACAATGCATCTACGTTTCATTTGTGAGTCATAAGTCTAGCAGGCATGGATTTTGTACTGTGATTTCATACAGCTTGCATGGAAAGGTACTGAACTGTATCAACTGGCTGCAGTGTCCTGAAATACTTCTTAAAAAATTGAATTATGCCGGATACAAAACGTTGTAGTCACATTAGAAACACTTGGTTCTAGGCTTTTGCAATTATTAATACCTGTACAGATAGGTAAACATTACTCCTGTGTGGAAAGAACAAGCCATTTTGAAGGTTTTTTTCTGGATTTTTAGTGAAGGGAAGCAAATAAAAAACTATTGGAAATGCAAGGCATTTTGTCTCCCAGGCAACTAAAGCTTTTACTATAATGTATTTAACATTTTGAATACCTACTAAGATAAATTTTATATATGTATATAAAACCTACTTAAATGCACCTGATGATTATGTACAAATTTTATGTTGTAAAGTACTTTTTCAGGTCTTTCTTTTACTGTTAAATGCAAACCAATTTGCTCTGATTTCATCTGTTGTTCTTGTTTATACATCCTTTTGATGAGCATACGGAGTACATAGTACAGATTCCTAGAGAAAGTAAGTGTGAAAATATTTAGAGAGATTCCCCATCTGCAATCAAGGTCTTCAATTGCTGAGAACATAACTACATTAACAGCAGTTGTGACATGATGTGAGCTGATAAATCCAAGGATAAACATAAGTAGGTGAATTATGAAGATGAAAACAAATCTATTTCAAAGCTGTTGTCCTGATAACTCTAGTGATGAATTTAGTAAAGAGGGAATGGCCTCAAATATTAGAATCAGTTTTACACAGTATGTGCAAACACTATTTTATTTCAAATTTTTCTACAAACCATTGCATATTTCTGGATGGAATTTCCCCTATAATGTACTAAAACCACTCTCTGCAGGCAGCTACAGAGAAATCATGCTGTGCTATTCTCTTACCCGGAGGAAGTTTGGGAGCTCTTTTTCCAGGAGAGTCTTTAGTTCTGCCTTGCTGAGGGTTTGTCTGTTGCCATCAGTCTTTGCATACTTGTCAAAGACAGCGATGGTCATTGCCATCGCGTTTTCCAGCTGAGACATGTTGCTGCTGAGGTCCGGCTTTCTTCTGAACAGGAACAGCCTCAGGGCTCTCTCTGAGGATGGAGACTGGTCTTATTCTGGGGTTCTTTATGCAACTTCCCATCCAATCAATGGTCACACACTGAGGGGACAGTTATCCCTTTGCAAACATCCATATCTGAGTGCTGCTTGGAGTACACACCTCTGCTGCAGCTATTTAAAACTCAAGCTTTATCATCCTGGTGTGGCTGGTACAACCAGTTGCTCACCAGTAGAAACTAGCCTCTCCTTCAAGATACACAGTGTGACTAACAAACGAAAATCAGATTTTCGTACTGGCTGTTTGCTCAAGAATCAGATTTATTGTTTCAGATATCCCCAGCTGAGCAGAGGGTTGATAGCCCAGCTTTGGCAGAGTATGTGCTAACTAGCTTGGGAGGAAGAGGAACATCACTGCCTTCACTACCACAGTTAGAGGCTCTGCAAGGTGCTGACAGTGCTGAGCCAAGAGAAGACATAGACAGACCTCTCTGCATATTGAGGACCTTGCTGCAGCTCAGGTGGCTCACTGGCAAATACTGGGGGTGGGATTCACTAGATCAAAAGTAGAGAGGTCTGTGATGTAGACAGCTAACTTAGTCCCCCTGGGCTTGCACTCAGGACAGAGTGGATGTCTGAAACAGGTCTGGTGAACAAACATCTCTCCAGGGCCAGTAAAGGGAGCATTGCAGAGCTGCTCCACAGAGAACTTGCTCAGCTGGGGATATCTAAAGGAATAAATCTGATACTTGAAAAAATCATCAGTATCAAAATCCATCTTGATCTGAAGTGACATAACTTGTTATTGAGCCTATGAAGCATCAAATGTTGCAATAAAATGGACTGTACTGAAAACAAAAAGCCACTTTGAAGCCCTGTGGTCTTCTGTGGCTTCTGAAGAACTTTTCCATTCGCTTGAAAACCATTGTCCCCATTGTTAAAATACCAAACACACTAGACCCACATCTACACACAACAGAGCTGTTTGATGAGCTGTGCTGGGAGCTGAGCGATACGTGGGCAGTGTTAGGTCAGGTGATGGAATCTGACCAGCTGCAGCTACACTGAGTTTTGAACAAGTTACAATTTCTGGCCAAGCTGCAGAGCAATTGGCCTCTGTCAAATTCCAGATGCCTATGCTAGACCTGCAGGATCTCATTTAAGGTGAGTTACATCTACATTAGAGTCTGCAGAGTGACTGAGCAGACTATTTGGGGAAAACTCTCAAAACTTGGGCATCATGCCTGAATAACACTGATGGACCCCAGGGCGCAGTGTTCTCTGTAGAAGACTCTGGCTATAGTTTAGATGTCTTTGGACATACCTCTGCATGCTTCAAGTTTCTACTTGTGTTATAGACAAGTGAGCAAAAACCAGTTTTTAATTGAGAAAAATGTTAAAAAATAAACTTATTTCTCCCAGACGTCTATAGCTACCTATTTGCCTGTCCATATCTGTCCTGTAATATCTACGACACCTCAGAGCAAGACTACATATCAAAAGTACATGGAAATCTGGTACCTTTCTGAAACAAAACCCCCATGATTTTCCATCTTCTGTTCTCCAACAAAGGATTTCACATTTCACAGAAAAATCACAGCAACATCTCATGCTTTATTCCAACAGTTAATGAGAACTATTTATTTCTGTGACTTCAACCTCATAGAATCATAGAATTGTCAGGGTTGGAAGGGACCTTAAAGATCATCTAGTTCCAACCACCCTGCCATGGGCAGGGACATCTCCCACTAGAACAGGTTGCTCAGAGCCCCATCCAGCCTGGTCTTAAAAACTTCCAAGGATAGGGCTTCCACCACCTCCCTGGGCAAGCTGTTCCAGTGTCTCACCACCCTCATGGTGAAGAAATTCTTCCTACTGTCTAACCTGAATCGACCTCTCTCTAGTTTTAATCCATTCCCTCTAGTCCTATCATGACATAGTTGCAACTGATTTGCATTAAGTGGGTAAGAGTTTCAAGTAAAAATTGAAGTTTTTACATTAAAGTGAATGTTCAAATCTGTGGGGTGAAGGAACAAGAAGAGAACACCCAACCAACCATTGTTAGCTATGAAAATTGTTTGCTGTTTGCATACACACACAATGGCAGTTGCTGGTGTGTTGACTGCCAGGAACTTTTCTTTGTTCTTTTCTGACATATATCTGTGACATGATATTAAACATGGCCATTAAAGAAAAATCAATTCCTCTCTCTAAAGGAAAACCTAATTACTTCATGAATTCTCATGACTTTGAATCATGAACATCAGTATTAGTTGTAAAGAAGGAAAAAAGTGCTCAGAAAAGGCAGAGGAGAGAGAGAGGGAGATCATCAGCTTCAGTCAACAGGATATGTCAGTATGTCCACACCTTTGTCACATAACCTGTGAGAAAAGCTGTCCTCATACTCAACCCATTTTCCTCTGCAAACACAGGTGACACACAATTTTTGAGAAAACATCTCCAGAAGTGCTAAAGCACAAACCACAGGGCTTGAATTTGGTTGGCTTTTCTTTTTTTAAACGTGTTATATTTGTATTCATGCATGTGCACACACATCAGTTCTGCTTAGACTTCTCAGTTCACACATTTTGTATTGTTTAAATATTTACTTAAAATTTGGTTTTGGTTGTTTTGGTTTTTCTTTCATTAAAAATAGCAGTACTGTGCAGAAGGCACAGACTATTTGCAACTGTTTACATTTTTTGCAAAGTAGAGTACAAATAGGAGTCACACAGGAGAGCAAGAAGTATTTGGTGCCCATCCATCTGTCCAGTTCCCCAGTGAGAGAAGCCATTTTCTGTGGGCTTGTTTCAGTTTTGTACTATTATATCAATGCAAATAATATCTGTTACTTGCTTCTTTAAGGTTTCTTTCTTTGAAGAATGGCATAGGCAAGAGCCTGGATGAGTATTTATTGAGGGCTTATATAGAACTCAATCTTGCTGTTCCTAACTTGGGCCAGAAGTTTAAATTCTTTATGTGATACAAATGTGGACTGTCGTACACATAATTAAAAAAAAGTATTCAGATATATTCAAATTTTATGGCATTTGGCCAGTTGTTCAGGCTTACATGAGATTTGTGTGACCTTGTGTTGATTTTTTCTTAGAGAATAAATGTTATCCTATGCTCTTTGAGGCAGCGTCTGTTTTGGAGAAGTCTGAATAAATACATTTATAAGCTCTACTCTAAAGAGCCATTTGTGTCACAGCCAGTTGAATAGCTGAAATGGGATAGCTGAAATGTTAAACTTCAGTTATTGCTTAAAGCTTATTCCAAAAGGTGCAGGAATTACATGAGAAGGACTTTTGATACTTTCCACAAATCTGTTGCGTATCTGAATGGAAGGAGCACAGGAGGAAGAAAGCACAACCTGAAATGATGAATTTGCTGGTTTTCTTGAGTAGTATCTTGGCAGCAGTACAAAAATCACTTTATTTTTCTCTTTGCAAGAGGATAACATCTGAACCATAAACAGGCATTGCATATTCCACATTTGAGACAGAATTCTCAAACCCCTCAAATTTTCCAGTGTCCTGAATTGTTTGTTAAACTTAAGAGTACTGGCACACTTTATTTACTAAAGAGCAAAGCTTTCCTTTGCACTGCTTCTGAAAACTTACTCTAAGTTTGGTTAACAGTTTTTAAAGGTTATTTCATTTCCTTAATGCATTGTAAATTTAGTTATGTCTAGTGATTAAATGATGCAATTACTACATTATTTTGCAAAACACAGAAAGATTAGACTAAACAGGCACTGACAAGGCATAGACAGGAGTTTGTACAAGCACAGCATGATGTTCAGTGACACTGTACAGGTTCTGTAAATTATATACACATATGTTTTCATTATTCTGTTATCATTTACTTCTCAAAAAACCCTTAGAATGTATTTCACAAATGCAGTTATTAAGCTCCCATACTGCTTAAATGAAGTTTAAAGGCAGGTAAAACAGGGAAGACCAAGGTCAGCTAACTGTCTCTGTGACTTTCTCAGTTGAGAGTTGGGGTAATTACACATCTGGCAAAGCTGTACCATGGAAAACATACTTTCATCAGTGTATATTGACTCTACTCAAACACATTTATTAGTGCACCAGACACAGGCATATTAGACTGTAAAATCAATGAATATATAACAGCCAATAAATGAATATTTACTGTGTAAATACTTCTGCCTGGTTTTCAATCCTTGATTGAATAGTTTCCTGAATGCTAATCTTTACAGGGTTTTTTTGTACTTCAGTTTTTGAGGTTCGTTATATTAAGGCTTCCAAGACTATTTTTTTATTTTATTGTAATGACAGAAAGAGAGGTCACACCCTAAAGTAACTGAATATTGTCCACTCAGGTGCTTTAGTCACCCTTTCTAAGTACACAATTCCTCATCTGGTCTCACACAGGTTGTCCAATTGTCATTTGCTCTGCTGTTATGCTTATAAAATCCCACTCAGATATAGGGCTATCATGCTGAGCTGTGGTCACCATCATAAAAAGTTCTATGGCATGGTCAGAAAGAATAGCAAAAAAGACAAAGAAGAAAAAGACAGAAGAAAAATAAAGAAATGAGCTGTGAGAAGGTATAGTTGTTTCATAAGCTTTGAAACAGACTAAATGAAACTTTTAAAATAAGTTCCTACTCGGTGGAGAAGGGAAGACGCACAAAAATGACTGAGTCGATTTCAAGAAAGCTTTCAAAGGACTTTCAGATACAAAGAATATTTTGGCCATTTTACACTCACATGAACTAAGCAACACTATTTTTCATTTATTGTACAAAACCACTTTTCTCAGAGGGAAGGAATCCCAAAGACAAAGTGGCCTCCAGTGGAATGTCTGTGCAGGCAATACATCAAGAAAAATCTATAGCATCCACTATACACGGGGTTTTTTTTCCATTTAAAAATATTAATTTATGCATACATTGAAGAAATGAGATTGGCTGACCTGCTATACCAGACCTGTGTGTGAAGTGATATCTATATACAGGGTCAGAAAGATTTACAAGGTGATGTAATTGAGTGGGAGTTCCCCAGGCACAAATATTTCACAGAGCTGACTGCTTTTGATTTCCAGAAAGTAATCACAGGGTGTAGCACAACTGGTAAGGGGGGCTTTTTCACTAGACAAACACTTACATCGTTCTGTCATTGTTAATGGGGCAGCAAATGAGCATGCCAGCCTCAGAAATACTGTAAGGTGGGGTGGGAAACGGGAACCAGAGTGTGCTTTTGGAACAATTTCACTTCAGGTTTCGCTTATCAGAAAAAGAGGAGACCTTCATCAAACAGAGAAATAAAAAACAGACCTGCACAGAACTGGGAGAGTTCTTGGGACTCAAGGACTGGGAGGGGGATCCCAGCCTAAAGCCAGAGGATGCTTGAGTGTGTTGAGAAAATACAGGAGTTGCGCTGTTTTGGCCAGAATTTATCTTTTAAATGTGTTTAAGTCTATCTAGATGGACTACCTACTGGGTGCATTTAGTAGAGTAGCCATTTGTGTGACAGTTACTGGTTATGGTGTCTCGGAAGTGATCTGTGACTGCCTGAGGCCCTCATGCTCAGTGCCCAGGCCCACACCGCAGATTTGAAGAGGAGATGAGAGGCTAGATGTTATTCTTTCTAACCAGAGGCAATCAGCTCATTTTTTTCCCCACAGGGCTTGAATGAAATGGGAGCTACTCTATCTATTCCCTTTCTTGCTTGACAGTGGTCTCTGTTCAGATTAGACCTAGAGTCTTCAGGTTAAGCTTAGTCTGTATTTAAAAAGAAACCTAAACAGACAAATTGTATTTAATATTGTACAACTGCTAAACTGAGAAAGGAAAGTTATTCTACCTAAGCAAACCCAGTCAGCCCATGGGTATTTTTAGAGTGCCTGTGATCTTAAGACCTGACCTTTTTCTACCGTCTTCATTAGAGATGCTTATCTTGTTCTTTCTCTTTCCGGAACTGAGGTATAAAGTAAAAAAGGGAGCAATACCTATTAATTGGTTTACATGATTAATTTCCACAGCAGTTTCAGAAGCCCCAGCCATGGACTGCAATCCTGTTAAGTCAGGTAATGTACAGATACACCATTCCTGGCTCACAGAGCCAGCCATTCAGCTTTAGAAGACAAGCACATCAGCAAGTAACAGAACCTAGAGCATTTCAGAGCAGATGTACGTGACATGTAAATGAGACACATTTATACATTATCATCTGTTCTTTCTCTTGGTCAGAGCAATTGGTTAATGCTCTTTTGATCTGCGTATTTCTTTGTCAGTTGTTTTTGTAGTTTCATGGTTATAAAATACTGAGACAAGACTGCTTATTAAAAGAAGTAATAAGAAGAAAAACGTTTACAGCCACCCTCATTATAACTACCCAAGACAAGCACGATGGAAAAAAAATAAAATCTTCTTATAGATTTACTCTCTGATTTATTTCTGCTTTTATTTATAGAGGATGTGGCAATATATCTTGATTTGGAGTCTGATGGGGAAATAGATACAGCACACAAAATTGCATCTGGGTTTGACAGAAACTGGGAGGGAGCCTTATTTGTAGGACTATGACTAAGCAAAGTACATTGGTGAGACATTAAAAGCACAGCAGAATGCATAGGAGGATTTAGAATATATTGTGCCAGCCTTGCTCTTAAATTAGCGTCTTTTACCCAGGGCTTAACACAGGACTTCAAACCTCAAATCAAACTGGAATGCAACCATCACTTTGCAAGAGCCTGTTCCAGGAGGAATAACCACCCAAACTGGCTCAGGATTTTCTACAAGTTCTGTTATTAGGCAGATGGGCTTATTATATACTGGACAGTTAAAAGGACAATTAAAATTGAGATCATACTGAACACTAGAATGTGTGCTGAGGTTAATTACAGAGATCTTCTTTTGTTTTAAAGCTGTCAAAAAAGCAGAAGTCTGCCGGCACTGGAAAATAGTTATCAGGGTTTGTTGTTTCCCAGTGGTACAAATGCAGAGATGGTATGCAGAGGTGTCAAACTCATGTTGACTGAGTAGGACAACACTCTGCTGGCTCATAGTCCCTGTCAGCCACAGATAAAAATAGGTCATGATAAATGGAGTGCAGTCAAGTGTAGTTGAGTGTAGTCTTGTCTTCAACTGCCAGATGTTGCAAATTGCTATGTTAGCATATAAAATATGAGCTGCTGATAACATGGCAGCATTCTTTGCTGGTAGGAACCCACATTTAATCAACAACTTATTAATAGTGTTGTAATGTTTAATGATTCCCTGCATACTCTACATCTCCTCATAGTGCTTAAATAGAGAAGTAACAAGTAGCACATGGAATGACCAAAGTTTCCTGCACTCACAGCTCTGGTGCATAACTGAGAGCTTCCTTGATGAGAGATCTGGGCTGAAGGTTATCACCCCTTTTACTGATTATGACTTTCTTGTGCAGGGGGCAAAATTACAGCATTTGTGGAAATCCAGAGTAGTGTTTGTGATTCTCAAAGGAATATGGCACATTACAATGTTTCACCATGCAGAAAAGTAAATAACAAGTTTTAGGATGAAAAAACATGAAGATTTTTAAGTGACTGAACTTCAAAAGAAAGAAAATAAAATCCTCTTGCTTTATTCAATTTATACATAAATATCATGAGATGCACTATACCAAACAGTTTCTGTTGTACAGGGTATGTTCACAGTACAATAATTACAGCATATTTCAGACAGCAGTATATTCACTGCAGAAGCATATTCAGGACAGGTTACGGAACAGCCCAGGAAAACAGAATCCACACCAAACAGTGAGCCACAGCCAAGCTACAGTAATTTGAGAGATAGCTTTGTAAACTGCAGTCACTGTAGCACAGACAGAGCCAGAGCATGAGCCTTGCTGTATGGCCTTAAAGATTTCATTACAGAATATTGAGTAGCAAGGCAGTCATACATTTGGACTATGCAAATGGTTACAAGGGCTCTGGGAAAGCTAGTCTGTGCCTACTGCACTGCCCAGATACAAGATGTAACAAACCTCATGAGCAGGAAAACTATTTCTCTCTGTTTTGCTGGCAAGATGATCTAACCTACAGCTAAGCTCTGAAAAAACGTTAACAGAAGATGGAATGACCCTGGTGCATGAATACATTCACATTTCATATATGTGATCTTAGTGTTCATCAGCTCTTGGACAACTGCCATTAGCTCTGCTGTCAATACTCTTCATCTCTGGTCAGACCTTGGAAGCCCGGTTTTACTCAGATTTTCAGTTTTGATTTTTCTTCAGTGATTTTTTTTTTTAAAGTTCTAGAGATGGCAAAAGTGGAACAAGTGTGGACATTCACTCCCTTCTCCTCCTCCTCCATCAGTTAGACAATAACATTACATAACAATAATATACATAGCTTCATTTAAATATAGTATTTCATTGTGTGTAGGCAAATACCTTCTCTGGAAGTCTTTTCTTCTGTGTGCATGAATTAACACTAACAGTCCCTTTCTGTGGGAATATAATCCTTCCTGGCATACCACTCTGGCTATGATGTGGTCAGCACTGATAGCTTCACAGATCAGACTCCATCCATTTGTGTAGTACTGTCTATTTGGTCAAATGATTACCACCATGTGCATTTTTTCTCTGCCTTCTGGTATTTATACATGGGCTGCCTGAAGAAATGCTTTTGTTGGAGAACATTGTTCGGTCTAAATGATTTTTCAAAATATGATAATACATCCTTTATTATTTCTGGACACAGGAAGAAGAGGAGAAAACAGTCTTCTCAAATGACACATGCTACAAATCCAGACTTCCTGCAGTGCTTTGTTAGTGGGACAAAACATTTAGGGACTGCTTGGAACCAACCTTTTTTTCTTGTATATTGTCCTGCTGACATGCTTCTGACAGGAAACATGTAATCCATCCTTCAGCTGAAATTTATGATACTGTTCTCAGTTTCATAGTTATTTAGCCATGTTTCATTTATGACATCCTTTTAGTTATGAATGTCAAAGTCGATGGCAGATCCTGATCTCATTCTGCATCGGATTCAATAGTTGCCGTGGTTTGTCATCTTTTCCTCTTGATTCATTGCAAAGAAGAACCAAGTGGCCAGATCCCCTCTGGAAGGTGCGTTTTGTGTGGTTCCATGAGCCAGAAGTTGGCATTAAAGCTACAGCAGAGCTTAGATTTGGGCTGGAACCTGCAGAACTTAGCAATGAAAAAATCAGCTGCTCCAAGAATTCCCTCAAGGGCCAAATTCCCCCGCAGCTGTCAGAACTGTTTGGGATACACTCCCTGAGCATCTCAGCTTAGGAAATATGGAATGAATCTCCACTCCAGAGAGAGAGAAACAAGCGCTATATAGTAAAGGCACAGCTACAGTGGCCAGCTTTGCCATTGAGGTGTTCACTCTCAGGTTAAGCTAACTTAGATACTTCCCTGGTTTGAGTGAGGACAGAACTAATTGTGTTGAGTGATTTTACTTTTCAGCTCAGTTCTTCTAACTAACTGCACTGTCTGAAGTCAGCAGCCTGTTCTCATGGACAGTGTCTGCTTCTAGCAGTGGTAACACCCCATGTTTAAGAGTTACTACCAAGGACTGGTGTGCAGACCAAGGCTACTGCTGGATCTGGTGTACCACACTGGGGGTTACAGAAAGTAAAAGGCCGCACCTGCAGGGAGAAGAAGGTAGGAGAGGTGACTCTAAACTGACCAACGAGGTATTCCATCCCATATACGTCATATTCGGCATAAAGCTGAGGGATCAGGAGGGCCAAGCTCAGCTTGGCTTTTTTTTCAGCTTCTTCCTCATTTCTTCAATGTCCAGCATCCGAGGAGGACTGTCTGTTCTCCCTTCAATCCCGATCTGGGTGTTCCTGCATCCAGTACCAGAATCCATCTCCTGAACCCAGTTCCCATCTGTTGTTGGGCCCAGTCTGGGACTTGACCAGTGCCTGCTTCGCAGCATCTGTGGTGACAGTGATGTAACTGTCATTGGCGGGGGCTGGGTTCAATACTGGTTTTGTATATAATCCATTATTATTATTATTATTATTATTATTATTTTGATTTTCATTAAAGCTGTTCTAGTTTCCTTTTCTCATCACTAAGTCTCTCTCCTTTATTCCCTTTCTCTTTCCCTTTGGGGAGGGAAGAGGGTTAACAGAGAGCATCTGTTATAGGTCTAGTGTGCTGTCCTGACCCTAAACCGTGACAGGGACTTGGAGCTTGTTGTCTCACCTGACCTAATTGCACAGTGTTGTTATGACATATAATACAGGTGAGAATAAAATCCATGCATTGCAGTTCTGTGATACAAAATTGCCTTTACAACCCCAAGAACTGAAAAAAACCCATGACATAAATTTGCAACTGTAAATAGCCTTGCAGAGGCGTATAAAACCTTCACATTCGCTGTTCTCGAAATGGTGCCCAAAGCTACCCAGAATGCACAGCAAAATTCCAAGATTAAAAAAAACCAACCAAACAAAAAAGTGTAAGCAACATTAAAAAATTACTGTGAACATTTTAGAGACTTAGTTTTGCACAAGCAGAAAAAAAATTAAACCAATCACATTCTGCAACACAACTGAAAGGCAATGAATGCAGCTACAGAGACACCATAGTATTTGTCCATCACTACTGGCGTAATGTGTTTGAAATATAGTGTCCATGCACATGGAATGTACTGGCTTTACTAATCTACTGGGTCTCTTGAATGATTCATAAGATCCAGTTATGCTTTAACATTTAAAATACCACTATGAAGTCACTCTTTCTGCTTTATTAAAATAGGAAAAAGGTCTGTTACATAAAAAAGCCCCACCAAACCTGTATCATGACACGTCACTGTGGCTAGCAGTTGCTAAATTATAAAGCAACAACAAAAGACCTTTTATAACTCACACATCCTCAGGATGAGTCTTGTTGTCCGTACAAACCCTGAGCAGTTGATGGCTACTAATGAATGCTCTGCACCACCTCTGCTGCTTGCTTTCTCATTTTCAACCTCGTTTTTGTGTGTCTCTATTAAATATTAACAAGAAGACTCATCCATTTATAGCTAGTAATTAGAATATTTTATTACTATGACCAGACAATGTCATGCCTTGTAATTTTAAAATCTTCTACTACAGTATCTCCTGTAAAAGCAAGTGTCTTAGCTTCAGTGGGAATCTTCATATTATGGGGAATTAATTTTCCCAGCTATACATTTTTTTAGAATGATGACTATTGCACAATAAAAGATAGATATCACTATTTTACTAACTGCATCCCAATATTCTCTGCCACCATGATTTCAGTACCAATATGATTAACTCAAGACTGAAGCCAGGATCTCTAAGAGGAGAATTCAGGAATCTATAAACTCAATAACTGCCATTGTGACTATGGGCATCACCTCTGTGTGGCATGTTTAAGCCCGTGCAGCTGATTGTAACAGAAGTTGCGTTTGCCTATGCAAGAGTTAAATTAGGGCTTCTTTCCCTTGCCCACTTTATGTTTTAGTGTGATTAGAAGATGAATACCTGTCTGGAAAAAGCAGCTTGCCTGAAATCTGCTACCTGCTCTCAGCAAGTATTGCTAGCTTTAATGGCCCCATGAGCTGATGCTGGTCCAAGCCCCTTAAGCTTAATATACAATTATATGTAAAGGGACTTTATTGTCATTTTTTACTTCTACACTTCTTTCACTCAGTTTCTGTATTGATATCCTCCACTTTTTGCCGCCCTCTTCTCCAGGCAATATTGGAGTGTCATTAAATAGAACAAAAGAATCCAATACTTTCCTACTACATAAATATATTTCCTTTTTATTTCTGCATGTTGTCTCTTGCAAGAGAACTTTTTTTGCTTTAAACCTCTTTCATGTGTAGTAAGATGCCATTCTAGGAACAGCAGCTTGTTATGTGCTTTCTATTCGGCGCACTCCCCAGTGTCTTGTTTTGAAAGTCAGAAGGACTCTCATAGAAAGAGTCTTTTTATAAACCACTTACCCATTCAGCAGAACTACATGATGAGATTTCCTCAGCTGCGTCATTGGTGGATTCATTTTTCCCATGAAGTTCTGCAACTTCGAGCATCTGCTCTTCCCGATGCCTTCCTGCTGGCACAGGAAGTTGTGCAGAACCTTAGTAAAAACAAGTTACAGCTTACTGTCCATTTTTCAGAGTCACACTGGTACTCTACCAGAGCTTTGTAAAGCTCTGAAACGAGGAGTGCAGAGCCCTGGTATAGCTAGTCTTGATGACAGGTGCTGGAGCGGTATTCACCTCACCGATGGAAGCAGCTACCTTCAGGTTTCTGAATACCCCTTAGGCGATGAAGATCTGGTCAATAAAGTTTGTACCATGGAGGCTGATCAAGCTCATACAGGGCCCTCAAGAGACATGCCTGTGTCAACTCCAGTGACTGAAATACGAGCTTTCATTTGCCTAAATCCCCTCCCCCTGTTTTTTTAATCTGCAAACTGAATTGCATCACAAGTCATAGATATTCCACCTATATCCCTGACAGCTCACAAGCTGAGTAAGCCTCACGCTATAGCCATAATAGTCATGCTACAGTTACTTACGAGGCTGCCTTAAGTTATATGTCACTGATCTGTACCCACCACCTGCAGATGCCCTACATTTATACTTGCCTTTTATCCTTGTGAATTCTTCCATACTTTATTTGCAACACATGAAAAATCAGTAATTAGTTAAAAAAATTCACAGCTTAAAAACCACAGCTCAGAATAAAGTGCCCAAAGTGGGGTCTTTCAGATTCCACTTCCAGGTGTCACTCCCTAACAAAGCTCTGTCTCCTCATTTTTTCAGTTTGCTAAGAAATTATCAGCATTTATATTCTTTCAACACCCTAGACAGGTCAGTCTAAGTGATTACTCTTTCTGGAAAGATAAATAATGGAGGCAAGTGGCTGAAAGAATGCTTATTTCAACTACAAGCTCTACTTTCTGAGCCCTCGTCTCAGCCTGAGGTGCCCCTAGCAGTCAGAACTAGGTGAGCAAAAGTTATACATCAAAATTCCTCTTCGTGATGCCTCTAAAGTGCACCTGTCCAGCCATCTCAAAACCTAACTTAGAAATTATGTGTTAATTGAAATATTGTCAGTCACCAGAAAGTTTTGAGTGTTGTTTCTTTTTATAGAAAAGGCACAAGCGTCCCACTGTCACTAAGAAAGGAATGATGGCCCATATTGCCAAGTCTCTGCTTTTCATTGAGTGAGCTTCTGCAATTATACATTTGAAATAAAGTTACATACTATTCAAAGATACAAAAAAAACCCAACAAAAAAACCAAACTAAAACCGGTGTATTCAGGAGGGAATCATTCAGTCCCCCCACCCAAGTGCAAGGTCATCTACACATTACCCGTTCCTGAGGGATGCATTCCTGATGAACAGTAACATCCATCCCTCCTATAGCTTCTGCCTTTTGACAGGTTTTTTTTCCCCTCAGTGTCTAATCTGAGTATTTTCTGCTTATATTTAAGGCTATTACTACCTGACCAAGTAAGAGATCAGATCACTTAACTCATTTTTGGAGCTCAGATTATTTTAACTCTAACAGACCTTTATATGCATTTTCCCCGTATTTTAAAGACTACTTCATTCATTCTTTGCCACTGATGTTTTCTACATCTTTGACCATTTTTGTGCCTCCCTTTGGCATTCGTTGGCCAATAGTGTAAATATCATCCATAATTGGACTGTGCTGGGTGAATGGAAAGTTACTTCTCATGACTTGACCAGTCGATACACGAGTGACATTGGATAATTTTAAAGGTCTAGACAGAGCTATTCCCCTAGTCTTTCTCTACAGTTGAGAGGTAGAAAGAGGCAGAGATCAGCATTTTCAAGAATGCATAGTATCTTGAGACAGTTGTGCAGCAGAAGTGAGGTGAATTGTTGTCATTAAGAGCTGTTGAGGTGCTTTTCATGTGTCCTGAGATCCACAGCATTGAGGAAGGGATGTGGGAGTGTGGGAGGAAATTTATAAACCAGTTCAAACTGAAGACTGTTTATGATGACAAGTTAAATAGCATGCATATGTTCTTGCTAGATTACCTTTCTCTTCAACAGTCACAGTTGTACCATTTCCACATACTTTCTTACAGAATGGTATTTCAATAATTATCTCACAGTAGTAAAATCTGGTGTCATTGACATCAGCAGATTTTATCACTAGCACCTCGTTGCTTTCATGGGCGTTGTTGGATACGTATACAAGTCTGGATGATATATTTTTGGTGATGTTCTCTTTATTAACAAGATACCAGCTTATTCTATACCTCTCAACAGATTTTTCCCAAATACAGGCAATTTCAGTGTTGTCTCCAATTGATAGATGTATATTCGTTGGTGCTTGGGTGACTCTTAAGTTATTGGGACCTATAGTTAGTGGAGAAATACACATAGATTTAGAAGTTAAAGCAGAAAAGAGATGACATTACTGCTGTAATGTCTACAGTCACAGTATTTAAAATAATGTTAATACTGTATAATCATTATGAGATTCATTATTGAAATTAGCTACTACCCACTTTTTCCTTGAATAATGGCAATTGCTTTCTGGTTAAGGGAAACTTTTAGTCCAGTGTGTTAAAGCCCTCCATCATTGTCTGTGTGCAACAAATGAAGATTCTGTGTACTCACTGATGTGATTAATTTTTATTTTCAATAAAAAGCTTTTATAAAAGAGGCAGAGTCTGAAGCATATTAAACACTTGATCTGCCAGATAAAGGATGACCAAAAGGAGTAATTCACTGATTTGTCATTCTGAATATGAAAGATTCATCAAGATGAAACAAAAATCCACTGTAATTTTTGTCACCATGTAGGAGTTCTTGTCCTGCACTATTTCTAATTAGTGACAAATGCACAGCATTTTTGACGGCAGTTCTTTAATTCTGTTCAAACTTCTTTCATTAAGTTTTTGTTGACAAGTAGTTTATAGCATCAAACGCACATCCTTAGTTCAGTAAGTATACAATACACCATGCAGACCACAGTTGTCTCATCAGGTCTGTTGCTTGGTTTTTAGCTAGAGATGACTTGGACAGTATGAGAAGAAATCAAACTTTACTCTTCCTGCTTTAAATATCTTTATCACTCACTGTCCACGTGCAAAGTGATCTACATGAGATACTTCACAATACTGTAGAAAATATTTTCTTCTGAAGTGAAACTGCTGTGTGGATATCAGATACCTCTCTTGTGACACGACATAAAGAGCTGCTTTTCCATACAGTGGTCTCATATGAACATTTGTAATTTCATTTCTGTAATCCTTCATTTAAGGGCATTTTATGAAGATGAGATTACTTTAGCTACTATGTACATGCTTCTCAGCATCCTCTTCCAGTCGACACAATGAGTCTTAATCCAAAACCAGATTGACAGTGATTATACATAGGTTTCATTGATGTGAAGTATTACTCCTATCTTTTCTTATCACACATTTCATTGTCATTGTGCCGAAATCTTGCCTTAAATTCTTCCCTATGGTGAAAAGTACTTTCCTACTTTTGCCCTAACAGTAGCATAGCTCTGTTGGCAGGAGCAATAGAGGAAGGCTGAGTTGAGGATCATATTCGCAGTGGCCCCAACATCCTGTACCATCTGTGGGAAATAATCCAGGACAACACACTGTTTATGCAATGTGCCTCACCAGTATCTCTATGGGTGCAGTTGCATTAATGCAGTACCAGTGCCATGTATATTAACTAAGGCTTGTTTCAGGAAGATTTTAGGCATGGGTTAAATAAAATGATCTACAGTTACATCATCAAGTTAAGGGCCATGTTGAAATTAATGTAATTAATTAATTTATTGTAAAAAAATTAAACAACATACATCTATGTAGTGTCCTCCAGTACTGACTTTTGGCTCCAACCCAGAATTACCTACATTGCCTGGACACATAAGTGGAAGACTTTGCTTCCATTGCTTCCATTTTGTCAACTTAGTCTTCTTCCCTGGACAGATGCTTCAAATGCAAAGTTACCAAGTCAGACAAAATTGTCCCATAAGCATGTTCAGTTGGATAGCATTGAAATTGCAATGACAGAACTTAAAAAGAATAAATAAATCAAGCAGAACATGCTGAGAACACGAATCATTTACAATAAGAACTTGATAAGAACCTGTCCATGGCAAAATTTCCTAGAATTAATATTATTAGAATGTTAATTCCTAGAATTGGCAGGTTTTAGCAGCACTGGGCAGGGCTGCAGAACAGCTGAACTATAACTCGTAAGGAAGACACAGCCACATTTAAAGCCTAAAGCACTGTTCCTTCCCATTTGTTAAAAACAAAAGCATGATACATCAGCTCACCTGCTTCTCAGTATCTACCTCACACAAGCAGTTTTCAGTGTCATTTCAACTGCCAAGTAAACTTAAAAATTTTACCATAGCAAAGATAAATGTCACAAAGTGCTGTAGATTATCCCCATTTCTGATGGTACTCTGGTGACCTAATTATCACCTTTTAGAGCTAGTGAGGACAACAAATACCTTTAAATTCAAGTGAAAGAAAGGATATATTAAAGCAAATAATTTATACTTACAGATATTATTTAACTATATTAAACAATTCTGCTAGCATTGACATTCATGTTATATTTGGTATTATGGATGAAAGATGTAGAATAAACAAAGTATGCATGTGCAAATTCAAGGGAAAAACTAGTTTTCCTTGTATTTGAATATCTGCATTTGTGCATTCACTGTTGAGTTAAGCAGCTGGCAGCTCCAGCACGCAGAATATTTTGTCTAGAAACTAGGTGAAGGTTTTTCAATAGTGCTGATAGCAGCTTGTATTTACTCTGAAAGATGCCTTGGTTCTAATCCAAAGCATGTACTGTCAGAGCTGAAATGAACTAGCACACAGAAAAAGGTGTTGGGAAAAAGCCTTATTTTTAGCCCTGGTTACTTCATTGTACCATTTTACAACACAACTTGATAAACAGTCATCGCAGTACTACTTAGTGGGTAGAAAAATACGGTGTCAAAATTTCTTAAGTCATCTTTGCCGAGAGGATTAGTGCATCACACAAATTGACTATGTGGGTCAGGAAAGTATCTACAACAGAAAGATCCTTTTAAGTTTTCTTTTCGTTCCGCTCTTTAATCTTAGTTAACCTTGGAAACAGCATTGATGCCTTTGGACTCTGGACATGTGTAACTTCACTCACCTGTGTGTGCTGGAGATGACTGCAGAGCAGCTGCTCAAAGAACACCATTGGAGGCATACTGAAAAATAAGTCTGAAACTTTTAAACAAAGAGAACATAAATCCCCTCCCTCCTCATCCATGTGTCAGACTTGCTTGAGAGCTTGTATCACAAGCTTTAGTGAGACAGCAGCACTTTTGAGGTGTTACTGTCAGTTGGGAACATTTATTAATCTACAGCAGCATTAAGGAGAGCATGTGTGCAACTAAAGGTAGTCAAATGAGTTTGTAATTCTGCAGCATTGGAGTAAGAAGCTGCAGCAAAAACCATTTACATGTATTTGTTATGAAAATTTAATCTGGTATTTTCATACTGGAGACAAGATTCTGAAGTACTAAGTCAAAGACATATTATCAGATTCTTGTAAAAGAGGTTTTAATTCACATTTGCATTTTCTAGACCTTCTTCAAATCATAACAAATACTGTAGAAAATTGCAGGTGTGCCTGCAAAAGTTCAGTTGAAAATGGAAATTTGACCTTTGTTGTGCCTGACTCACAAATCTTCCCCTCTTTCAACTCAAGTACAAGGTGAAAAGCATGCTGTCACTTGGGGTTTTTATCCAGTACTGAACTCCAATGTAACACACCTTCTAACTTCCCATGACAGTCAGTGATGTTCTATGTGTTCTGTATGATACATACGCATTATTTTGTCCAGCTATGACCCAAAATGAATCACCAAAACCTTAATTTGATATTGACTCTAGGACTCTTCTTGCCATACTCATTAGCACAGAAAAAACACATCTAATTTATTTTCCAGCTGTGAATAATAAAGTACATCTCAACAGGAAAAACAGCTCAAATGGACTGACAAAGCAAATATGCCAATTGGGGATACCACAACTTTCAAATTATTTTTAAGAGTGCAAATGATTCTTACATGTGACCTAGCAAAAAACATGAAAAAAGAAAAAAAAAAAAGAAAGAGAAAACATGAGAAAAACTAGAGAAAGCACAAAAATGTGGCCTTGGGCACTGGAAAAGGAGATGGTAAAACAGGGTTTACTGACAGCCACTCTTTGTCCCTGGACACAAAAAGGACTCCACTGGCTCTCAAGGACATTCATACTTCTACTCCTCAAAATTACATAGAATGATGGAAGAAATATAATTTGGCATTCAAGTCAAAATGAACTGACCTCCCACAAGACCCAGAACAGCAGCATCTGAGAGGGTCTGCAGCCACAAGCTGTGGACAAAACAAGCTGTTATCAGAAGATTCTGTGTTTCAGACTTCTTACACTGGTTTCACTCTGACTGCTTATCACATGCTCTCCTTCCCCCATACCACAGTGCTCTGCTGTCTCCTCCTCATTCTTCCACTCTAGAACTGCTACATCCTTAACTCCAGCCGAAGTTAAAACCAAAGCTTATTTACCATAGCACAAATACACCGCACACATGTGACTTTTTCCTCTGCTTGCATCCTCATTCTTTTGTGTAGACCATGTGATGTATGGTTTGAAGTAGTATTTAAATACCGAGTGGCCTGATTTCTATAAAATCTTGATGTAGCACCACAATATTTCTCTTCACTACCTTGACACATGTGAGGGAAGAAAAACTATGATTACTAAATGGGTCCTTCTTCAGAGATTTGAATGCCTGCAGGCTCCACTTGCTTGGGCAGAGATTTCTCTGGAAAAAGAACATAACATACGGAATGACATCTTCTAGATGGAATACCATGCTTTTTACAGATCACAGCCTTGGGTGCCTCCAGTGCAATACAAGATTTGACTCTGGCAAATTATTCTGATAGCCAATTGCACTGAAATAACTCCAGAGAAAATATTCTGTGGTTTTGTTTTTCATTTAAATCTGAAAGTCTCCAAAAATTGAAGTAGAAAACCCCTCAACAGATAAAGAAGCTGATAACAAGATATTCTTGGTTTTAGTATCCTGCATACAGGTTTTTGTAGGATTTGTCCTAACACAGCCTACTAGAAATGCATCAATCTGACATCTGGGAAAGCAGTGCCCGGAGTTGGCAGCTGTAGGATTCTCTACTGCTTGGCCAGGATTGACCATGCAATTGCACACTGAAGATAGTTTGATTTTTACAATTTATCAGCATGACTTGCTGTTACCAGCACATGTATTAGTGAATGCCACTTCAGTCACAAGAATAAGATTTACAATCATATCACTGTGTAACCTACAGTTTTACCCATTATATGACATGGCATAACCAAGCAGGGAATGAGAAAAGATGTACAAGCAAGGAAAATGACTTAGCTGAACATAGGTCATTTCCCAAATACATACACGAAACACAACGAAAAATAGCTGCCATCGTGCTTCACTGCATCCTAGTTACAGTTCTATATACTTCCCCTTGGGGCCTAATGTTGAGGAAAATGGCTTGCACTGCAGCAGGGCAAGTTGGATTGGCATATCACTAAATATTTATAGCCAAGTATGAAAAATAACCTATAGAAAATATGAAACAACCTTTCTTCGTCCAATAACTAAATGCAGCAGTTTCTGCAGTGACTTTAACAAGATGCAACCAGTTAGTATACACAGGCTGCCTACACAGAAACAAATGACCACCAGCACTGCTCTTCCAGCAGAACCATTTCACAATAGCTATTCTGGGAGAGCCCTTTTCAGTCCGTTTCCTTTGTTCTTGAACAGTGTCTCCACATGGAGGAAATTATTGCTGAACAGCTGAAGTAAATTAGAACAATTACCACAGTAAAATGTCATTTTCACATGATTCTAGATGTGGAATTATTAATTGACTGAAAAGGCACCTATTTTCCTCTTTTAAACCTATATATTTAATCTTTCACTTTTATGCTTCATTGGTCAGAAATACAGTTTTGTACAGTGTTGCATCAAACACAATTCATCATCACCACTGCAGCGAAGTGACTAACTTGATTCTCCTCTCAAATATGTGTGTTTTCATGGTGAATAAGTAAAATAAGTAGAGATGCCCAATGGCACAGGAACAGAATCAAATTCTACAGCTCCACATTGTTTAGAGCTATGAAGAAAAAAGAAACAAGCAACTTTTCTTTTGGACACAAATACACACCAGCTATTAGGCAAGCTGACCACTGTCCAAATTTCCTTCTGCTGCTGCTCAATCAGATCTGCTTAGAATTTGCACTTACTGCCAGTTTAACCCCTCAAAACAGTCCTCCATAATTAACCCCAAGTAATGAAACATTTCCTGCTACCCCTGTGCACATTCTTTGAGCCTGAGAAATACAAAACTTCACAGTGTTGTAAGAACAGTGTTCCTGCTTCAGGTTACATGATGAGTTAGTTACTGGCCATGGGGCAATACATCTTCTGTCAACAGACGAGCTCCAATTTACGCAGAACACAAGACTGAACATCCAGGATGAGGATACTGTGAGGCAAAGCTAATCAGTTCTGAACCTTAAGAGACACAATTTAAATTAACTTAGTGCAAAGGAATATAAGCAGCACGTTCAATTTTCAGTTTACAGCAAAGCAGACCCTTTGTAGTTGTTGCCCAAAGTAGCTGAAACACAACAGGCATTTGTCCTTGTATGTAAAAACAGAACGTCACTTGGCAAATCACTGTTCTGTGATTTGGAAGTCATGTCTCTAACAATAAAAACCTTAAGAAAGGACTCTCCAGATGATCACTAATTAGAAAGACAATTCAAGACTGTATGACCAATATAACTTTATCAGTGTTCCACATAGCATCCTAGAAGCAATCACTTTAAAACGACCCACAGCAAGCACGAAAATGTTCAGTGTGCTTGTACTGCAACACCAAGGTCAATTTTGAATTGAACACACTTCAGAAAAAAAACATTGAGTTGCAAATTAACCAACAAAAATACCCACAAGTCAGGCCAACAGTTTAATTAAATTTAGAGTTTATTATAAAATTACTATTTCTTTCATTAACAGTGGATTTTTTTTTTAAGATCATTCCTATCTTGAAACAAAAATTGGAAGCTATTACATATTCACTTCTGAAATATAACGTCAAACTTTATTGGCCTTGAAAGTACACAAAGAAAGTCCTTATTTCCTTTGGGTGAACAATTACTATGCAGTTTTCTGAGGTCTCTGTGGTGTTGGAGAATGCTGTAAAATACAGAAACATTGGTGAGTTATTAAAGAAGCAGCTTTACTCAAATGTACATATTACTGGAGCTCAAATGTTTTAACTCATCACTTCGACAAAGCAGATTCTCCTCTCTCAAGCTGTAAGTAGTATGGAGTTTAAGATACACCCATTCATAATATTAAAATGTACAATTCATCTACTTTTCACACACTGACTCACACAGAAAACATGAAATGACTACCTAGTCATGCACCTTTTCTTCATCATGAGTAAACAGCAAGCAAGTTCCTAGCTGCAGGTCAAGTAGAGTTCTAAACCCTCACCTAGCCCAGCCCAAACCCTCTGCAAACTTTTTACAGGGCACTTATATGTATGTAAGTGACAGTAGGACAATATCCAAGCAAATAACTGGAACAAGAAATGAAATGAGGTCACCCACAGCATTCGACTTGAGTGTCAGCCCTAACTTTAATCATATCCACACAGTCCTTCAAGCTGATTACAGTGGGGATTTTTAACTGCAGCTGTCTGGTTTTCTGCAGGACAGGCTTAAGCTTAGATTAACACAAGTCATCATCATTGAACAAAATCAGTCTGTCTCACAACTGTGAGTTCATGAAGTAGCCTCTTCTATCTGGACAAAGATAACTCCAGAAAAGTTTCAAGCCTTTTAACAATTCTAGGCAAAACAAGCCATCAAAGCAATGCAGCAGTCTAGTACTTGCAGGGAATCTTTGCTAAATACTACTACTTGCAGGTTGTGCCAGATACCAGGTCCACTGTATAGAACAACAATACATTTTTAATCTTGCTAATATTTTTGTTTTTAATTAGACTATGCATCAAGCTTCAACAGCCCACAACAACAAGGACACCAACCACCTTATTCCACCTACCTTTGCTTGGATATCGTGCAGTCTTCCATTTCCACCGCTTCAAAGTATTTACATCCCAGGTGCCTGTGAGCGATCGCTCTTCCACTGCCATCACTGATCCTAAGCCCTTTAGCAAAGACTGTAAGTAAAGAAAACACAACACGAGTCAAACCACCATTTATTGAGAACTGCATCACACTTACCAGTCTAGTATGCAGTTAAACCAGAGTAAAACCTTGATCTGTTAAGCAGAGCAGCAATAGAGACCTTAAAAATCTACTAGTTTATGCAACACAAGGGCTACTACAGATTGACCAGGCTTCAAACTGAGAAACTGAAGTGTTGAGAGCTTCCTCTGTGTTGTAGCAAAGTTCAGAGCCTACATGATAGAAGTGACCAAAGTTTCAACAACTCACAGAAATAAACTATAGAGGAAAAAATATAGAATCATTTTGGTTGGAAGAGACCTTTAAGATCATCAAGTCTGACCATTAATCCAACACTGCCAGGTCACGATGTCCCTCAGCACCACATCTACATGTCTTTTAAATACCTCCAGGGATGGTGACTCCACCAGTGCCTTGTGCAGCCTGTTCCAGTGCTTGACAACCCTTACATTTGTTTCCTTTAATCCTGTCCATGCTTCGCTATCTATAGGTAAATCTTGCAATAACTAAAGACAGCAGCAAAACAGAATCCCACTCTCTGCACTGGTTAAGGGACTGCAGGAAGTGTTATACAATCAAGAGCTCAACAGAACCAGTCCTACTGATAGTTATGCAGATCTTCATGCTGTGCCTATGGCAACTTACTCTGAGTAATAGCTTCTGTATTGAAAAACTGAGTGAAAATAAGCTCTGCTTCCCTCTGAGGTTAAAGATATACTAGTATTTTTGTATCCATCTTCTGTGGAGTCTCTGGCATACAGGATGTTTCATTCCAGAACCCCTTCTCTCTGGAACAATAACATCTCAAGGAGTATTCCGTCTCGAAGGATTAGATTTACCTTCAGATCTACCATCACAGGTTGAGACAGCACAGGATCCTCTCCAGCTTCATACAAGTGCCTAATTCTTAGCAGGACACGACTGAAGTCTGCATCACCTTGCTTCTGTTTACCTTTAAGAGAAAACAAAATGCAAACATTTTCTTACTTTAAAAATAACTTTGAAACTTTTTTTTTTTAAGCTTTACACTCATAATTTGAGCTTAATTCCCATTCTTTACATTTAGCAAGAGGACTAACTTTAAGAAATATCCATTTCCCACTGTTGACAGGAATACACTAACAGGCATGACAAGCTCATGTAGGAGAAATCTTTTACTATTTGAGTAAGAGAAATCATACAGTACAATTAACTTTCTTAATAGAGGAATTTAACACTTTGAATAAAGGTTCCAGCCACAGTATTCGTTTCACAGTTTCCAGAAAGAAAAGAAAGTCTGCTTTTTGAAGTATAACATCCAGTCACCCTTTTAAGGCACCTACCCATGTGGATGCTGCGGACCTGCTCTGCATGATTAGAGCTATATCTCCACCCTGGAATGCTCAGAGTCTGGACATGAAGATTAGGTGGGACAGTTACAGGTGAACTGTGGACTGAATTCTGCTGAAATTGTCTGGGTAGCTTTGGCTTATCTCCTATATGCAAAGTGAAACAAAGCAAACATCAAAGATCCGTTGCACATACAAGCCTGGCTAGGGTACTGTGGAAGGGTAAAGGGATTTTTGCTTTTTCTGCCAAGGTAGATGCAAAGCAAATACTGTGCTTTTTCCACTAAGGCCTTCTGAGACACAAAGCAGAAAGCAGCATGATTTTAACTGCTGGAGAAGTACGTTAGAGCTTCCCATAAAGCAAATTTCACTGCAGCTTGAAGTTGCTATTCCACCACCAGACTTCAGTTTAGTTAATAAGTCAAACAAATATTTTTAAAATAATTACTCAAAAATGGTCATTAAGGACTCAGCATCCAGAAAGCTGATGTATGGTGCACTAGCTACTTTGCACTAATTCCTCATGTGGACATTTTGTTCTCATTAGAGGCTTTAAAATTTGTTCTCCTGTGAAAGCAGAGATAATTACATAACAAGAGAAACATTTCATACACTTGGACAATATCCAGGTTTGAAATTACTGAAAAGTAATTAGCAGGCTCTAAATCTGTCTCCTAACCCACTGTATACTAACTTTGCCACACAGGGGGCTTCAAGTCTGTATTTACAAATTTAACAGCATAAATCAGAGCAAAATACATAAGCCATTCAGATGCTAAGGATAGCACAGGATACAGCATGAGTTACCTGATAATGCTCCAAACATTACTACTGGTCTGTGTTCTAACTCCAGTCCACTCGTCCGATACAAAATATTGGTGACAGCCTTGCGTCCTAAAATAAGCCAAATCACAGGGCGAACCACTGAAGAGTCATTCAAAGTGAGATTGTAATTCAGGTCCCACTGAAGGTTGTTCCATAGTCGCCTGTGAAGCATCACCTGTATTGGGAAGGTAAATGTCACAATGGTAATCAGCCATCCTGTTTTACTTCTGTTATCAGCAGCCATGAAACTATGCTCTCCCAGAAAGAAATATCATTTGTACGTTACCTCCACTTGTCCATTTCCTTGACTTGACACGCCGTGAGCTCTTTCTGCAAGCAGCATCAGCCTTGTAGTATCATCTTCGATGTAGGCAGTCTGGACCATAGGGTAATAGTTCTGAAAACACACAGTAATTCATGCAGTGATAGTATTAACTTAATGGTAACAGAGAACAAAGATAAGACACAACTGACTTTGGAATATGTCTTTTTGCTTACCCGAGCCACTGTGTTATTCATATATGCCTTGAAGGGTCTTTTCTGCATCTGATATCCATTGCTGTCTGTGTAGAGCAGCTGCCTGGTGTTCAAATTTGTGCTTGTTCTTAGAACTGCTTCACGATTTAATTCCAAAGGCCCAACGCTGTATTCTTGCTCTATCCTATGGCAAAGCAACTTCCCATCATAGCCTTCTGGTACTGTATACATCCTGGTATATACTGCATATAGGTAATTCTGAGTGGTAACATCACTGTAAAAATGAGAGGAAAGATATGCAGAGTTTACGAAGTTAAGTCAAGACTTGTAAATCATTTATGATGTCATCCTGCAGACAGACAACTTTATTTCCTGTTTTCTATATATTCCATGAACATGTATAATTAATGTCAATTTGATTTTCAAATGTACAGATATTTAGCTGGAGCAAATGACATAAGTGTAAAGAGGACTCTTCATTTGATTACAGAGGTTCATTTTTTTTCTCAAAATTAACAAAATTTCTAAATAATTATGACTGCATAAGCAACACATTTACATTCTATAGGTATTCTTTCAACATGGGCATCATTAATTTTGATGCATGAATTCCACTCGTTTCCAAAGGTCCTTCTCAATTACAATCCTTGTACAATGCATGTAAAGCAAAAGGCTTCAATCAAATAACCAGATTTTTTTAGATGAATGTGAAGGGTTTATAGACTAATATAATTACAACACAGAAAAGTAGCTCGTTCATCAGGGGGCAGAGTGTTCTTGTGTAGGATTCATTTCTCCTTTCTCTAATTTGCTTGTAAGAAAGATATTCAGTTATAAAAACGAACCATTACATTCAAATTCCACCCACATAAGATGTTAGCTGCAATTTTCATTGAATTGTACGGAACCAGGATCCCAACAGAAGCTGTTCTATCAGCCAACCACAGAAGATACCTCTGAACAATCTTTACCTCCCTCCCTGCAGCAATACATGCTATTTAAAAGAAGTGCTTCCTCAGCCCTATATTTAGCAGATGCATGCTAGTTCTCTTGTCTAAATCCTAAACAGTGCATAGAACTCACTGTTTAGGAGTAACTGTACAGAATTAATCTCATACATATCTACAGAGAATTAAACATCCCAGGGAAGTGAAGGTGTAATGGTGTTGTACCTGTAGAAATACTGCCGTATCTCTGTCATCAGGCTTCCAAAAACCACTTCTAATCCCACTGCTTTTGATACTGGAACAGCTGAAGCATTTGGGGTAAATAAGTAGTTATCTGAAATGGGTCCTTTCATCACGTCTCCATTCACATGGTACTCAAGGAACTCCTGGGTCAACTGGACAGTCTGGTTTGTTTCCCTATGAATCCACAAAAGAGGAAAAATTATATTGCTTACAAACACATTTTGTACATAATAGATGCAAAGCTGAACTGCCACAGTAATGAGGCTGGAAATGTAAGGGAAAAAAAAAATTAAAAAATCAATCTGTTTCCTCCAAGTCAATAACTGATTTTATAAGATTTAGTAAGTGAGGACAACAGAGAACTAAAATGCTTCCCATTAAGACATCTGTCAGTGTGTAAATACATATTGTTTCTAAGTCATTTTATACTTCTGTAAAACAGAAACATCCTGAGACAGAAACAGCAGCTACATTAGCTCATTGTTTTGATGTGAGAGTTACTACAGGTTCCCAAACTAGCCATTGCACAAAAATGAGGTACATCACTCCATATTAATGAGTAACCAGGTTCATTTAACTGACTTTGTAGCTAGGTAAATCAGCAAGATGCAAGTTTCCACATTTAACCCTGGTATCTGTCCTCCTTTCTCCACTGAAGCTTACAGTTCAGCTATTCACAACTCCGTATCACAGTCTATGGAAAGTCATATGAAGGCAATTTAAGATGTAATTGCCTCCAGCTATCTGCTCTGCTCCTCTTTTGGAGCCTGAAGCCTTGCTGGCAAAAGAGGAAAAATCACTTAGTCTGACATATAAATTTAAGATGCTAACTATTTTACCTAGTGTTAATATAGCAACCTATGAACTGTAATGACTGAGAAGCAAAACATCTATTCCTGTTATAGGTCATTTCCAGTGCGGGGGCTGGGCCCAGAAGTTCCAATTGTCACAGCTAAACTTTAAAAGGCTTCGCAGTTGAAGATACCAACTTTTTTAACCTTTCCTCCCACCCTGACCTGGCACATTGCTCTTTTCTGTTGCCCCAAAGCAAACTTCCTGAAACTCAAACATTCTGGGCTTGCCTGAAGGCTTGGGAAGAAAGTAAATATCCCATTTCTCCTACATGCTGAATTCCAGCTCTTGCTGCCTGCCAGAAGAGGATGGAGAAAAATGAGATTTGAATACAGATTTTTTTTCTTCCTCATATTTCTTATTATATTACTCATGGAATGGAGAAACAGATCTGGAAGTGATTTGAGAAACTACTTACACCAGGACTCTTAATTAAGGCACATCTTTACTTTTTAAGCTGATTTTTACTATACTGTACAACAAGTTCTTGCTCTAGAAAGCAAAATCATAAACAAAACCTCAAAGGTGAAAGAAGTCTAATATTCACTAGGCCAGTGCCAAAGAGGCCAAATCTTCCATCGGTATATAGCTGACAATCTGAATCCTGAACAGGTAGAAAGCAGCACAGCTCCAGTGAAGCTGAAGAAATTAGGCCAGTTTGCATCAGCTGAGAAAAACAATCTGCAAATCTCAAATCTCACCCTGATCTTGATTTTTCTTCCATTTTATTTACCATAGTAAATAGAATTTCCTCAGCTAAATGTTTCCTTTCAAAAAGTTTTGTAGTTTCCTACCATAGAAACAGTGATACAGGACTTGCAAAACACTATTGATGAGTAAGAGAAAGCTCTTGCTTTTTCATTTAAGGCTCATTGTATAGCCATAGTGTATGTGCTTACTTATTTTTTTTAATACACACATTCGTAACCCTTTTTAGTTTTAAAGTACAATGAGATTTGCCTGATCTACTAGTTAATACTGTGATGTCACCTTAGACTGACTGCATGGTTAAACAGGGCAACAATATTACAGAAACATATGGAATAACACCTAGGCTAGTGTTATGCTTCTTGTAGAAAAGAGGCCGTGTGAACTGGAGATAAAAAAGAGTAATTGTAAAGAACGTTTTGTTAGATAAATCACAGAATTGAGGCACATGATATAGTCCTTGGACTTATTTTTACAAAGGGTTTTACGGAATCTGAAACATTGTTAAAAACAAGCAGGCAATCTCACCTCTCTGTAATGCTGAGCATTAGATTTGTGTTTTGGTCAAACAAGACCTGATAGCAGTTGTTATCCACAGGAAGCAACTGTCGACCTTGTGGATCTGCACGAGTTTTGTCTTTTCGCTCATACTTGACTGATCTCCCAATAAACGCAGCCTGTTTACCATTCAAGGGCTTAATACTGTATTTTCTGTAGCTCAGACCATTTATTGCAACTAGAATATAAAGATCGTAAGTAGAATTGGACTCCACTGAGCTTTGAACCTGTACGTTAACATACAAAACAACACTCCATTACAGAAAATTAATTAGCAAGCCCTAAATTACAAAAATTAACTACTACTTTAAAATTAAGTTTCTCAACATGCCATTCATTATAATTCTCAACTATAATGTAGATCTGTGCTGCTTTTAGTTGGGAGTTTGTTGAATTTGGGTTAAGCTTAGCCTTCCTGTGAAGGAAGGAGGGTCACTAAGCAAATTACAAAGTTACACGTTATTTTAACGTGAACATGGAATCGCAGATCTTGATTTAAGATTGCATTTCAAAATATCTACATGAGCAGAAATAATCACAAATTAAACTAATCAGTGAAATCACAGAAAAGAAGCTGAAACATAAGGGAGATGACTAGTGCAAGTATTAGAAAACTAACAGCAAGAGAAGGAAACACACAGATGTGCTCTTAAGCAAAGCACACAGAGAGAGAGGTAGAAGCATGAGGCATACTTTTGAACATCAAACAGAACACCTGTGTTCCTTAATATAAAAATACTTTAAAGAACAGTTTTTAATGCATGCATGCAGTCCAGGAGGTGCTAGAGCACTTGCCATGCCTCACTTCCTCTTAGCCACATACTCATATCAGGGGCCTGAGCTAAAGATATCTTTTTCTAAAAAGGAAGGAGTGTATAATATGAATGTACTTTTGAGCAGTACATACTGGAAGAAAAAGACCCCAAATCACCTCCTCATTACTGGCAAAGAGATTTTATTTAGCCTCTAGTCACTACCCACATGCATATATATGGGTAAACTCTATCAAAACGGAAGTACAGACCAACTCCGGAACAGATACATTTGTCTTTTGAAAATAAGGAATAACAGCTTGACTTCGGGCCATCCTAAATCATGAAATGGATGCTTTAAATACATGTTAATCTCCTTCTCATAGCTTACAAGGCTAATGTAATTTAGATGGTGGGACTTTTGGGAGGTAAGTAGCTGACAAGTAAGCATGACCATGTGCTAACCCAAAAGACCGATGGCTTCCAGATAAAGGCAGTAAGTTCTTATACCATCATCACATATATATGCAGGAACACATATGCAGACAGATGTTGTGTATCACTACCTGACTGCAATATGCCTTGATGCATGGGGATAGTATGTCCTGGTTTGAGCTGGGATAGAGTTAGTTTTCTTCCTAGTAGCTCATGCAGTGCTGTGTTTTGGATTTAATATGAGAATAATGTTGATAACACACTGATGGTTTAGCTGCTGCTAAGTGGTACTTATCCTATGTCAAGAATTTTTCAGTTTCCCATTCTCTGCCAGTGAGGAGGTGCACAAGAAGACTGGAGGGACCATGGCCAGGACAGCTGACCCAAACTAGCCAAAGGCGTATTCCATGTCATAGGATGATGACATCAGTATATAAACTGAGGCAAGTTGGCCATGAGAGGCTTATATCTGCTCAGGGACTGGCTAGGCATCAGTCACTGGGAGGTGAGCAATTGCATTGTGCATTACTCGCCCTTCTTGGGTTTTATTTCTCTCTCTTTTTGTTATGTCCCTTTTCATGATGATTATTATCATTACCATCATCATAATACTTTATTTCAGTTATTAAACTGTTCTTATCTCAACCTATGAGTTTAACTTCCCCCCCCCATTCCTATCCCCATCCCACTAGGGGTGAGGGAAGGAGTGAACAAGCAGCTGCATGATGCTTAGTTGCCTGCTGGGGTTAAACCACAATATAGTCATAAGACACAGATAATAAAACCTCTGTCCACCTGGCAGAACTTGCTGAGCTACCTGGCATCTCAGGGACAGAGGGGAGCATCTGGAATTGTGTCATATGTCTTGAGGACTTATGTTCAGGAGGCACTGCCACCGGATTATCAAGCCATTGATGATGAGCACTCTCTATGGCAGATGCTCCTGAGAAAAGCTAATGCTAGCTTTCATTTAAGGCCACTTACTTCTCTCCCAGGGAACTGCTGTCCTTGTCTTGGAGTGTGGCTATGCCAAAATGACATGTCATATGGCAGCTGACTGTCCCCTGTTTCTTTTGAGTTTGTAAATAAGACATACATTTCTTAAATCTCTCCTCCCCAAGGCAAGCTGTCAATTGTGCAAACAGGACTGTTAATTGTAGGACAGGACTTCAACCAAAAAACCTTTATTGGAAACAGTGTATTTTATAGAAAGAAAAGCAAGGTAAGAAGGGCCAGGTCACACACAGCCTGTATGCAAAGGACAAAACAAACACAATAGAAAAGCAGGAAACCCTTTGGACATTAAGACAAAAAATTTTAATACTAATACTAATTTTCACTGTATTACTATATATTACCACACTTTGACAGGAGGTAAGATCAAGTCAGTGAAAACTGACAAGAAATGCAACAGAAAGAAACAAAGTTGAATACCTGTGCTGGTACAAAACGTCCCAGTTCATCATATACACTTATTGCCAAGTCGCTGACAGATACCGTAACAAGGGTAGTGATGTTCCATGCCAGTGGATTATAGACAACAACATACTGATCAACATCTGTAGCACCTTTGTGCACACAAACAAAGCTATCAGTCACTAAAACTATGTATTTTTAAACAGCGATATTAAAAGTATTTCAGAAATCTGTCTAGGTACATCCATCTTACAAATTTTAACATAAAACCCTGCAGTAAAACTTTGTGATTGAAAAAAAGGAAAACATTTTATGTTCATAAAAGCCTCTTCTGCTTTATTCTTCTATTCTTTACCCAATAAAAAGAGACCGTATTTTCAGAAAATGTCACCCGAGCCAAATGTAAATGCATTTAGTGAAAATAAGCAGCTTACCACAACTCACTGTCATGCAGTATTAACTTTATCAGAGTTACACAGAAGATCAAATGAGAAGCCTATTCTAAAAACAACCCTGTAAAAACCTAAATCAGTCGGTTGCACAGCCCACGGCACTACTTATATTTGACAGTTTAAAAAGTTTCCAAAGTAAAGATAAAAGGGAATGTACAGTCTTGAGAATAGACTCCTTAAAGTTTCCTTTACGTTTTTTACACAAGTTGGCAGCACACCACAAGAACATTTCTTAACTGTGACTGTGCTTCTTACCACATAATCTTACATTGCATCGTAAGGTTAGCTTAGTAATTACCCTGATCAGAACCTCTTCCTTCCCTCCGTTACATAGCTGAGGCCTGAATGTAGGAGCCAGGTCTGATATATACACTGAGGCATGGCTCAGCCTAACATTAATTTAAAGGTCCTGATTTCAGATATGTTGAGATCATAAATTCATCTGAATTTACCTTAGGTCTTAGCATCTATTGTAAAGAAAACAGGATTTTCTAGCTGTAGTTCACAGAACTTAGCTGGTACACAGTACATTGATTGTTTTGGAGGATAACATGCTAGCTTTCAGAAGTTAAGCTGAAAATTGAAAAAGTTTTTAAGTATTACCTGGTATTCCTGAGTCTTTACTGTAAACAGAAGAATAGACCTCTCCATTCTTCTTTGCGTTGTTCATGTCAAAGATTATGGAAGCCATTAGCTTCTTTACGTTGAACATTCCGTACATCAAGTTATTCATGTACATGTCCTTCACCTTGGGAGACTCTGTGCCTGTTATACCATCATGGTGCTGGACCTTACATTTAAAAGTAGTTTGAAAGGTCACAATGCAACAGGATGACAACTTCAGGTTTGCATTTATGTTAACATGGTCTACTAACCTTTAGACATATAACTTAAAATAGTAAGGTATTACAGCTACAGTCACAGACACATATTTTGCCTATTCCAAATTGCTATGTGTAGAATGAAGCTGTCAAAGACAAGATGCACAGATTTCCCTCTGTACATATTCCTCTTTTGATATTTAAAAATTACTAAATTTACATACTTATAGGAAAAAAATAGAAGTTACCAAAAATGAGAATGCAGCAAAAATACAGTAACAAGACATGTTTTTAATCTCCTACTAAGATCTGGTCAATAACTTAGATGTCAAAAATATTTATTACCAACAAAAGCAGTGATACCTGTAAATGGTTAATGGTATGAGGCTGAACACTTATGTGCTGAACATTGAAGAAACAAACTTGCCCTTCCTCTTCCAGCTTGCAGAACTGGAGACTATCAGTAGTTTTCAGTTAGTTCAGTTTTCGTTTGCTTTTAAAAACTGTTTTGTAAATAATGAAACTAACATTAAGAAAAGGAATTGCACCTGCAGAGATTGAAATCACATATTCTTTCATCGACTGAAAAAAACATTGGCCAGTAACCTTGTATTGAATGCATGGCTAAGGGGCTGGAGTCATGTTTCAAGACAGTTTTTTAAAAAATTGCTGTAGTTTTACTTATGACTTGCTAAAGGGGAAAGTTATTTCTAAAACCATAAAAGCAACCTCAAGACACTACAGCTGAAATGCTTCAGCAAAACTTTGCCTTTTAGCAATAAAAATTTTCATTCCAATTAAAAAATAATCTTTACCTCTGAAACTGCCCATCTAAGGCTCTGAAGTTGCTTTAAGGCTTCACATTTGCAAATAGAACTTGCTGGGTGTTTCTGGACATACTGTGTAAAAAAGGACTCTCCAGCATAAAGCAGTGAACTTGCTCTCCTTGCGACGCCTTTTAATGTGCTCCGAGAAGTGTAAAACCCGGTCCATGCTTGAAACGGCTCTGTTAGGAGTTGAACAGGTCTGATACATGTCACAATACTATTTCAGTTATCACTTATTTGTTATTTATTAGACTACTGCTGTACAGCTTCTTACATGAAACCTGCTGTGGGTTTACACATCGGCCATCAAACAGAATTGTCCTAAGCCTTACAAAGAATCACACTCATAAAAGTGCATTTAGGAAAACGACAATCTTTCCTCTGGGGCTAGTAACATGAGTTATTGACTCATACTGACTTTAACACAAAGCTGTTACCGACTGAGCCTGTCGTTTGCAGAAATTTCTTCTTTGTGGATCTGCACAAAACAACTTTAGAAGTTTCACTGAAGCATATTTTATTACTCAATAATAAAGAAAGTGGATTATAATCCTTGGTTACTGCTTGATACAATGTCTCTATATTCTCCCCTTTTAGTCAAGGAGATTATTTAAATTTCATTTCCTCAAAATGGAGTAGAAGCAGTGATGTGATAACATGACCCCAAACTACTTCAAATGACATCAAAAGATGCCCTCAAGCGGTCAGTTGAATGTATTTCAACAGTTAATTTATGTTAATATGTTCCAGTATTCCATAGAGTAAACGAGGAAATCAGGTATTTGTTTGAAAAACTTCCGATTGCTACTTAATGCTTTTTTTGTTGTTGTTTTTTTGGTTTGAGGGGGATTTTTAAAATATTCCACTGATAAGTAGCTTGTCCAGAGAGAAATTGCAGAAAGTGCTTTATAAAGTGCATATATGCAACCATAACAATCTGCTATCAGGATCAAAGGCAACAATTAGAAAACGGGATGTTTTGCTCAAACAAAAGCTCCAGGGCAAATTCTTTTTGGCCTGAAAAAATCCTAGAACTTCAAACAGAACTCCATTTCAATTTTTAAGGTTACAACCAGAAGAGTCACATACGCATATTAGCACAGCACAATGAACATACAGTAGAAAAAGAATATACTTAAAAAACTTGGTTTGCCAAGGCATATGTCAGAAGTGATACTGAGCCCAATAAGTGACTCATAACAAAACAGCATTGAAAGAATGAGAAAGGATTAATCACCAAGAAGAAAAATAGTATGTGGGAGAAAGTACACTCAAATCTATACTGCAATTTCAAGGCACAGTAAGCCATTTGGGGAAGAAATTGCATCTATGTGTGGGCACCCACCTGGAACACTGAAGGTACTGCTATTATGCAAGCTAATGGCAATTGACTACTGCCTGTAAATTATGCCAAAAGACAAAGGTAAGAGCCCAGATGTAAAAGGATATTAGCACTTAAAACTGGCAGCGCATTTATCAGCAAGTTGTTAGATATGATCCCTAGAGAGAGGTGAGCGATCAGTTCATTCAAGGATTTACAGGAAGCAACAGTTATTTTTATTAATTTCAAAGTTAACAGACACATTACAGAATACTGGATGTATAAGCCAAATTTAGGTTGTAATAATCTGAGATATACATCCACAGTGCTAAAAAAACCAATGAAGTAGCTACAATTATATAGAAAGGCTTCTAATTCTAATGATATCAGTGATGTGTTAATGATAATCCAGGCAATGAAACAAAGAGTTTTGAACCTGAGAAGTTAGCTGTGTCTTCTCTCTACATACCTTGATATGAGGCCTAAAAGGGTGAACTTACTGGGGAAAAGGGTAAAAGGGACGGTTGGCTAGGGCATGCCTTCTTTCATACCTTTCCAGTACTTTTCAGCTCTGCTTGAAAAGCTAAGGTAGTGCAGCAAGTAAGAAGTAAGCAAGCAGCTGAAGTGTATTTGTGTCACGTCATACTACGAAATTTCAAAAATACAGGTGGTATTTCAACTTCTTGAGACTTCAATTATAACACATTTTTCTCAACCCCAAACTTGAAACTGTTTTCTTTAATGGAAAAGATAAGACTGTCTCCTAAAGCTACAAGAGACTTTAGGGGTTCATCTACATTACTGTTTTGTTTGGACCAGAAACACACTTTTGAAGTGAATCTATCAGTTGTCCTTACCTAGTATGCTTTGCTTTATATAAAAAGCCTGGTTCTGAATTTCACAAACAGGATTCCTGATGGTATGTAATAAGCACTAACAGCCATTCAGTCCACAAAAACCTCAAGTTAGATTTCTTGCCAAGTTTTCCCATCTCTATATTCTTTCCTTCAGGGTCTTTTCCTCCACCCATTGTTTCCAATGACTCCAAAGAAATATTTCAACCACTGTCCTACCATCTGTCTTATACCACTAAGCTGGTATAAGACACCATGGTTTGTGCATACAGGTGGATGTTAGTATCTGTAACAGGGAGACTCATGTTTGGATAAACACCATCTTTTGGTGGATCTGGGAAAGCTGCAATTCCATTCCAATAAAATCCTGATCTAGGTAGAAGGAGAATGCAACAGGCTATAAACGAGATTTATTAAAATTTGTCTATTTGATGACACCTGGCAGTGTAAATAAATGTTATTAAGGCCATGGTGGTTTTCCTATCACTTCCTTCTCATTTTCTCAATTTCCCTTTATTAAAATTTTAAATACACACATTTGAGGTAGACATTATGCAGTTGTGAACTTAATTACCTGTTGAATATGGAAGAAAGTCTTGAGAATCACGAATTTCCCATGTAAGATTTCTGCTATAAACTGCTTGGAAGTAATCACCAACAGTGGCATACTGGACAGTCACTCCAAACTCATCAGAATGATTGTTAATGTAATCCAACAACAGGTCCATGTTGGAGTACTGAACAGATGCATTAAAGAACTGTTTGTCACAACCCTGCAATTCCAAAAACAGAACAGCCAAATGACTTTGGATCACGTAATGTAGAAGGGTCTTTTTTAACCCTGGTCTATATCAAAGTGGTATTTATTTTGATCTTGACTGCACATACAAATGTTATATGTTACAAAATGTCAAGAACAAGTAGGGTTACTTGCACAGATCAGCTGATAACCAACCAGCATTACAGGCAGGGAGAAGCGTGTCGACAAACTGTATTGTGCAAGAGCATGAAACTTTGTGGTAGCAATTGGAAAATACATGCATGCATGCCTTGAAAGATGACCTTTGATTCTTTTCACACCACATTTCTCCCACTTAGCAGAAAATAAGGAAGCTCTTAAGAGCAGAAAATAAGGAAATTCTTATTTTCTGTTCTGAAGAATTTTTACAGCTTTAGGAAGTGCTGAGGACATGATGTAAAACAAAACAATCTGGACAGAGATCTCATGGTACAAATGTCACACAATGTGTTGCTGATCCCCCATCATGACGGTAGACTAGAGTACTTTTGATGCTCATCCAAACAGTTCAGAGAGGTGATACGCTATGTACTAAAGCCTTTTTTGAGCATGCTTGCACAGCTTCTGCCTTCTGTTGAAGGCTTCTCAATACAGACCATCTGCATGTACAAACATTTTAAAAAAAGACGTAACTAATCACGCCTTTGTTCAACTATAGTAGCTGAGCAGGAAAATGAGTCAGTCAGCCATGGCATCACCTGTATTCTTACAGTATCAATACTACAGTATAGGCATTGATCTGAAGCACAATTACATGCTAAGAAATGTCCTCCACATAAAAAGGCCTAACTGAAGCCTTCCAACACTGACATCAGCTTAATGCATCCTCATCTTCATGTCTCTGTGCTTGAGATAGAAAACATTGCAAAAGTCAACCCTGACCTCACTTTCAAAATAGAGATGCTCTCAGAAATTTGCCTTCAATGCTGAGTAGATGCTTGAAGAAATGGCCAAGTAGGTTCTATTTTTTTCGCAATCCCATCTTCCACCCCAACTTTTAACTGATGAACTCAAGGACTTTAACATGTTGAGCTGAACCCATTCAGCTTCTGAATGAGTTGAACCTGGTGAGTTCAACTGAAGTCAGACGTGATTACTCTCCCCTCTCTTTCCCAGATAAGAGTGTCACCCCCATCCCTTCCAGTATGGTCACTGTCACATACTTTATGAATCCTAGTGCACATTCTTGTCCCTCAGACCTAACAGGGTAAGTCACCAATCAGAAAAGGGGGAATTCTACTTCCAAAACAGAAAAGTTATTCCAAGAAGCCCAGAGATCTTCTGCACGCATATAGCAGAAATTGAAAAACAACTTCAAACTGGAATGAGCTACTACTGTACAGTTAGTTGAACCACACAGGCTAAAAAACATTGCAAGGATCAGTTCCAGCCCTTAAGACAATTTCATATCCCCTCCTACTACATTTGTTGCTATGGCCTCTAGAGAGGCATGTTTGTACTCTTACGCCACCTCACAGCCCAATTGCTCCTCCTGCACAACTAGGTGCTTCAGATCATGAACAAACACTTGTTTGACCATGTATCTCATCACAAAAGTGCCAACCATCTAGACGTGAGGTCTGACCTTAAATAGGAAGGGTGCATTTCCTAATTTTTAACTGAAGGAAAAAAATAAATAAATCCAAGTACTGCAAACTATTTGTAATCATGAAAAAATAGCTAAGCTTAACTACAGAGGTATCTGTGTATCTATTTCACCCTACTTCTTTACATTGCACTACGATTGAGTAACAAAGTTTTGTTACTTTGTTTAAAGCTCGTGATCACAAGCACACAAATCAGGAAGTCAGAGGCTGAAATTCTCTCACATTCCTGCAAAACTGCAGATTTGCATCTAGACGTTTGGAATTTGTTTGTACTCTTCAAAACTCCTGCCTCCCCATTCCAGCATAATTTCACAATAGCAGTACTATAGACTGTTATATCCCACTTCTCCCCTCAAGCTCTACAAAACAATCAAAAAATCAACGTAAGCAACAGTGTGACAAACACAGGACAAAAACAAAGCAGTGACTCAAAGCTGTATCAGTCAGAAAATGTTTGTTCTCTTTTCAACAACAGATATTGTGGCGAAATAGCCACCTTAAGAACACACATCATCCTTTAATAATGTAATTACAATACCTACAGCATCCATCAAAATTCAAAACCAGACTGTACATTCAGTTTAAGTCAAAGTTATTCTTTCCTAAGAACTTAAAAATAGTGAGAGCATTATCAGTGCTATGTGTGTACGTGTAGGATGCAATTACCACAGCATATTGCTGAAAAAAGTGTTTGGATGAGCAAGCTGGGATATGCTTATGTTTCTAACTAAAATACAAAGACTGTATAAGAAAATGATTACACATCAGTTAGAAAAGACCTTGTCTACTTAATGCATTTTCTTGTAGTGCTATCATTTTTGTTAAAATAGTAATGTTGTGCTAAGCAGTTATATAAAAAGATCATTTAAATAGACAAAACAAGGAGAGAAAAAAGGAAGCAGTCTGGCAATATATAGTTTCACAAGAGGTAACCTTTACAATTTTGTCACATTTCTTTCTATATCAAGTAGGGTAGAAGACCTGGTAGACAGCTGGCAGACTGTACAGGGAAGTTCTAGCTTTCAAAAGTCATTACTAATCAGACATTTGGACCCCACTTATTAGAACAACACTTCACTGACATGTGGTTTGTACCTGCATTTTTTCAGTGCATACTGTAGCTAATTACCATCTATCTATGGCCCATACAGTAGGTGTACTTGCCACTTCTAAAGCAAATGCCGATCATGAACTTACCCATGGCCACAAAACATCACTTGTTCGGAACCAGGCTGCTCTCTCCTTAATGTTTGCCACCATGGTTTGTGCATACAGATGGATGTTAGTATCTGTAACAGGGAGACTCATGTTTGGATAAACACCATCTTTTGGTGGATCTGGGAAAGCTGCAAT
>WUAM01000321.1:1972431-1985995 GCA_024336885.1 Actenoides hombroni
GGGAGGGAGGGGGGTTAACAGAGAGCGTCTGTTATAGGTCTAAGGGGCTGCCCTGACCCTAAACCGTGACAGATTTAAGCTCTCAGAAGTGATCGATATTTCTGCCTATTTGGGACATCTCCAGACCTGTTTGAGAAAGGTATGTGTGATGGGGTACAGTAGCTGTACTGATCCATAACATGAGTGAAGATCTCCTGTCTTTCAGATAAGGAAGGAGAGCCCTGCCATACAAACTGAAGCTTCTGAAAAACAAAACAAAAGGTAAGAAACGGTTAAAGAAAAAGTGCAGAAATACCATCATGAACAACTTAAGGTTTCAGAGTGCCCATCTTCCTTTTTACCACTTGTAATACTTCAAGTACTTTTACTTAAAACCAGCTAATTTCACCCCAAGCACACTGGCAGCATACTGATAAAGTCCAGATGTAAGCCTAGATTATCATAGGCTTTACACCTCACTTGTTTCAGGGGAAGCTTAACACCTCTAAGCTAGGAAAGACCCAGATATAGTCCAGAATGGAAGTGGGAATCCATGTTTAATCAACTGAAACAGAATTTTTACAATTTTGGAAGCCTCCAGACTGTCAAGTGCCAGAAAAAAAAATTAGTTGGGAAAAGATTGTCAAAATCTCATAAAAGATTTTAGCAGAAAGGAGATACTGAAATTCACTGCAAATGTAAGGTGGTAGGTCCTGGCTTCCCAGGACAAATTCAACATGAATTCTGTTATCTTGTTTAGAGACACTTGAGTTTCTACCCAAGATTCATAAAAACTGCCTATTGCCCAGCTCATACTAGTGAAAGTCCCTTATTTTCCCATGATTTAGTGTATAAAACTGATGACAGATCAGAATCCAACATTGTGATTTGAAAAGAAAAAACATCTACTGTGTATGGGACACTGTATGAGAGAAGGCAGAACACGAAACAAACACTGAATTAAAAAAAAAAATACTAAAAGCCACCCTAACTGACCTAGTATTATCACTTTTGCAGGCACAAAGAAATGTTCCAAGCACGAGAACCACTGTGCCCAAATATACACACAACACTTTAAAACAGTCTATGTAAAAACCAATGTATCTAAGACTCTCTCAGGGGAAGCTGAAACCCATTCTAGATGCCTCTAGTTCCAGTATTCCTAATTCAATGTCAACTTACACCTTGCCCAATTGCCCACATTTTGTGTTCTTCAGGCTAGACTATACTTCATGAAGACAATGACATTACTTGACCATATTGCACAGACTTGATATATTTCACCATTACCACATGCAATCACCATGTCACTTTTGGTGAGAAATACCCACATTTTCTGGCACGAGTCAAATGATTATGTCATGTCATGGTTTAGATTAAGTAGAAGCTGGCAATGGATTCCACTCCTAAGGGTATTTTTACCTTGTTTTTCTGCATGTCGGCCTTAAGATCATAGTCAATTCGAGAAATAAGGTGAGCATTAAAACCAGCCAGAGCAAAAAGAGTTGGTGTTGTAGCTGAAGCTCCAAAAGGATCGACGTGCCAAGAAAACTGAGGCCTGATTCCAAAAGTTTCATACAAAAATCCATGGCCTTCTGCAAAGCAAAATTTGTTTATTTTAGGAAGGCTTTTACAAGTTCGTTTTATAAATTTAACAGGCACGGATAGGCACTTAAAGGATAGCTCTTTGTTGCTGTTTTCCAAAGCATTTAAAGTTTCAGGAATTTAATGATTCGCAGCCGAAAGTTTCACACTGACAGTATTTATTTTGCTATGCCAAATATAACTTATTAACATCAGAAAAGATGAATAGCAAAAAGGAATTATGATTAGAGACAGGCCTGGGAAAAAGTACTTACATACAGATTAGATTAAGACTAGTAGTCAGGGTGGAGTCTGCATGAAAACAAGCTGGAGTTTAGTTTGTGTTTGCTCAAATCATACCACCCATTCTCAGAGAATTTCAGTCTTATATCAATGACAAAGGCACAGGGAAGCCATCCAGTGAACAAAACTAGTATGAATACAATCCTCAATTGTAAAAAAAGCCAAAGGTTAGTAGCAATCTTAATACAAGATGCTATTTACAAATGATGTTAATTTTGTATCTAAATGAGTTTCAAAAAAAGAAATACCCAGACCAGAAACATCAGAATAAACTCAGACAAACCATTTAAATGAAGTAAAAAAAAAAAAAAAAAAAAGCTAAGCAGTAAATTTTATTCAGAAATCCAGTATATTGCAGTAGGATTCTCATGATCATTAAAAAAAATAATGTGCAGACCTATTAAGATCCATTCATAGTTCTGGAATTGTGCTCAGAACTGTTTGAATATACACCTCTATCTTCCTCATTTTGGACTAACTCCTTTGAAAATTTTAATATCATGTTTGAATGACTGAGGCTGCAAGGCATTCTCTTTTCACTTTCTCCCATGTTTAATGTCTTCTCTACTGAAAATAGAAACAAACAATGTGTTTATTTTAACTATTCTGACAAAAGCATATTTTAGGCAGTTTGCTAGGCTCTTCCAAAACACTGCTGGCTGGACAGACAGGAGAAGACATGAAATGTAGACCCCAAATGTCTGCATTGGCTTTGTCTTCTCAAGATGAATTTAACACACAATGGAAGGATACATTTTTTTGTTTGTATGCACTAAAGCTGAGCAGAGTGCTTTCAGGAAAAATAAGTGGGGATTTTAAAATATATTAATATTTTTGCTCCTGCTGAGGAAATTACTAAACTTGAATTAGTTTTTAAAAAGAAAACGTTTATACACAGAATGAAACAGTAAATTAGAAATAGTGTTTTTTGCAGCTAACTCCAATGGAATAAAAAGCTGTATTTGCATTTAACAGAAGGCCTCTTCAGTCAATATTAGTACTTCCTTTGAAGAAGTCCTGAGTTCACCGTATTAAGTCCATAAAACAACCTTTAAACACAGAAGTCATGTGAGAAAAAAATCCCACATTCATTCCCTCTCCTCTTGGCCAAAGTGTGATGTGGTGACTCACTGAGATGCAAAAGCAGCTGCTATCTCTGTGCTCCTGACAAACACTGACAAGCAAGAACAAGGCCAGTGGTGCTGCACAGTCAAATTCAGCAAATGATAAAAGTTTCTGACCCTTTACTCTCCCACGTAGAAAGCTGCCCAGAGTGTAGCCCTGAATTGGGCAGGGTTTCTATCAGTAGTGACAGACAACTGATGCTAATACATCCCCTCCTACCCCAAAAAAGCATGCTACTCCCACATGGCATATTACAGGCATCTACAGCACAGTGATGGTATAATTTATCCTGCTTCCTTTTCATTAACCACATGGAGATGAACCTAAATACTAAAAGACCCTTTAAACCATCAGATGCAGACGTGTAGCACACAAGTGGCTGGAAGCAGAACCTAGAAAATTAAAATCTCTTGGAAATATGCACCTGTTTCTAACAGAGGCTGCTGATCATGATTACAAACTGGGGTTTCTTCACTAAGCAAGTCTTTCACCTAAGTTCAAGTGACCTCAGTGATATTCTATAGCTTATGTTCTGCAGAAGACTTTGCCTAAGCAATACAACCTCCCCACAGTCTGAATTGCTACCAGATATTCCCTCCCAGAGTGTTTCAGCCCTCAATTTCACCACAACTATCTTCCCAGGAGCTTAAGCTCTCAAAGACACACACATAAAAAAGGCATCTTCTCCAAAGGAGTTTATAATGGACATCAATTAAAGTGCAAGCCAGCTTTCTGTAACTGTTCCGCTCACTGCAGAACTGTTGTGTTTGGTTTTTTTTAAAGGAAAGATGATTACACAGATAACCCACCAGCAAGTAAAACGTAAGAGATGCTTTGAGCAGTTCTTAAAGATTAAGAAAATAATAGCAATCTTGTGGTGAAGAAATGAAAAACAAACAAAACCCCCAAGGTCATAACAATGAAAAGTAAAAGTTAAATGTAAATATGCATACCTGTCAACTGTAAAATTTGATCATCAATTAGTGTCACAGCTTCATCATGCATCACTTGCCCTCCAATGACAAATTCCAGTCGTCCCTCCTGAAGCAATTGATGGACCTATGATATTGAAATCAAGGCATGGAACACAAACATCATTTCAATCTTATCCAAAAAAGCTGCAAATTCATTTCAGATTACAGCACATTATGTAGGCACATTTGTCAAGAAAGCATCCCGGACAAAAGTGGGATAAAAAGCTGTCTGTACCAAGTTCCATCAAAAGGTGATGGGGAAAGGAAGCATCCTAATGAGCTCTACAGTGCATTGACTTACCCAGCTTACACTGCAAACAGGTTGCAGGCACAAGGGAGGCACTTGCCAGGTAGGCACTGACCTTCTGGTGTTTCTCAGTAGAGTTGTTACTGTGCCTTTATACTATCTAAACACCAGACTTGTCCCCATACACGGCACTGGCAGCAGCCTGGGATCCTGCCTCAAGCCATCTAGAGCTGAAAGATTGAAACTGAAGATACCAGTGCTTCTCCCAAAGTCTTCCTCCTGCTTGGTGTAAGGAAGACACTGGTTGTCTAGATGAGAGAGCAGTATGCAACCTCATGCAAGCAGCAACAGCCAGGCTCTCAGGGTTTCATCTATTATCTCTGTAACAGTTCAGAAACTGAGATCTGTGGAATCCAGGAAGGAGACAGTGTGCTGTCACACTGTGGCCACAAATACATCCCTTCTACTCTGTATGCATCTACCTTGCCTTCAGAGAATGGACAGGTTGCTCAACTTGTGGTAGACAGAATGCTTTATTAGGAAATAGTTATTCCAAGTGTAGCAAGTTTGCCTGCCTGAGAAACCCGCTGCTAACCTTCATTTCTGGTCTCTTTTCCCATTTGTTTTTGTTTTTTTTTTTAATTTCAGTCACTTGAAGCAACATGTGTGCTGACAAGAACAACTTTCAGCACTGTGATGGATGAAAGGTGGCGGGGGACAGTATTTGGAGGGAGGGTGTGATAGTCTGTGTCCCTTTCTAGAAGTGTTAGGGAGTCTTCTGTTTTTACTATAATTACTTCACTACCTAGAACTTCAAAGATACTCAGACTTCTGACAAAAAAAGTTTATATAAATATGTATTTTAATCTCCACTTTTTTTTTTTTCTAAATCTGTCATGTAGGATGCCAATTCCAGAGCTATTATGTTTATTTCCCTAGGAACCTTCAGTGAATGCCCCTGTGTCTGCTCAGATACCATGCCAGATTGTCAATTTTGATTATAATCATTTCTCTCGTTCACAATGTTGTGAAAATGCTTCAGGCTCAGCATTCACAAATTAGTTCCACCCGACTGTGGTGACTGATTAGCATGCTGGGAGACCAGATAACTGATATCTGGTGTCAGCACAGAACTGGTCCTGACCTACATGAAAAGCATCTGTGGCTATTCCCCATTTGGATGGATGTCCAAAACAGATACCATTTTGGGCCATGGAAACATTTTTTTAGTGTAAGTTTTGTGGAACCACTGAGAGGTTGAAAACACAAGAAAAGTAATTCAAGTAATTTAAATAAATTTTGAATCTAGCAAAAAACCAAAAAAACAAAAAAACAAATATGTCTAATGACAAGCACTTTTGCTGACCAGAACTGGGCAAAAGGAAAGAGGAACCAAGAAAACAGACACAGCAGTACTACTAATAGCACGCTGCTACTGTTGCAGATCGTATCTGTGGTCCTTGGGACAATTACTACTGTCCTTACATCAACTCACCCCTACAAACCAGATAGAAGTGGCTACACATCTTTTTTTTCCCCCTAGTTAAAAAAAAAAAAAACAGGCATCAAGCCAGGGTAAAGCAATTGGAATGGTTCACACAAGAAAATACTGTGGAAATAACATGCACTGAGAACTAAGAGGTTCATATCTGCTGCAATACATTTCACTCCTACTTATTCTCTTGTCTGAATTGTAAAATCATTTTCAGTAGACAGGCTGTATCTTTTACTAGTTTTTAATGCTACCACTCTAATCCCAAGCAGACATTCCAAAAGACACTAAAATGAAATCCTGTATTCCAAGTAAAACACTAAATTAAGGCAAAGAAATTGCAAAATTAAAACCAGAAAGCCTGTGTTACAGAAAATCATTAAAGCTAGAGTTCAAGTGGAAAAAGCAGGACAGTAACCAGTGTGACCTAGTTTCAAGGCCCAATATTTCCAACTTGCTAATGTTAAAAACATGCCACTTAGGAACAAACATTGTAGCTCTTAAATATTATTAGAGATTAAATGTTTGACACACAGGTTGAAGATGAATTTGGTTTTAGCAATTTTAATTTTCAGAGAAGCAATTATAAAGTAACTAGAGGAATGACTGAAAATGTGTAAAAGCAACAATTATCAGTAATTAGGCTAGGAAATTAAAGCCTGACTCATATGTACTTGTATTGCACTACTGAGATCAAATGGGATGCACATTTACTCTTCTGGGTTCCACATAATAGCTAGTATAGATATTAGAAACACAGGCCTTTACTTTATATTTGGGTTACAGCAGTGTAACATACCTGAATTAAGATCAACTAACCTTAGAAGATTAATGTATACTTCTGGACCTGCACAAAGTAGTTCCTATACTATCTTTAACTGCCCTACCCCAGATTTACAGTACAATTTTCTTATTAAAAACAGACAAGAAAATGGTCCTGCAATAAGCAAATATGGATAAAATGCCCACGCAAATTCCTATAAACAGCAGAACCTCTCATACAAATGTCAGCTGCACATAGATTGTAAGCTATTATTTAAATACTAAACATTAAAGAAAATTCAGAATTTGGTGAAGTACGGGGTTAAAAAAAAAACCAAACAGGCAAGAGATTACTTTTTTTTTTTGTATATGACACTTTAAAAATTTAGCACTTTGAACAAACTGAAATGTAATGTACTGCAAGTAATACGCGGCTGTTGGCTGGACCCTGGTAACAAAACAGACCACGGAGTTCTGAGTACCTATGAGAAACTGCACCTGTATATTGTCTGGTTTTAGGGTCCAAAACTTTGTTTGCACTGCAATGCAAGACATGACCAACTCCTAGGGTATCTGCCCAGTCCTTACTTTCAGGGTGGGTGTTAGTTTCATGCCAGAGTAAAGAAGAAATGACAAACAAAACTTCACAACTTTACTAGAGAAAAAAAAACCAACAAAAAAAACAACAAAACAATCCTCAAACTAAAGCTCTAAAAACTGAAAAGAGCCACAGCTTATAAATAAACAAACCCAGGAAAGTTACTGCTGTTGAATCTACAGTCACCTCTTTCTCACATTACCCTTGTTTACCCATGGCAATTTTTGGCAGGTTTTTTAACTGGGAAGAAATAAAAGTTCCTTCCTATGAGTTGTGTTAGGCAGCAGTTTATGAGCTTCAGATGTTTAACAAATATTGGTGCAGCCTCTTTCAGAAACACCCACATCTTATACTGACATGCCCCCAAATAAGAAAATGATTGATAAAATGAGAACCTTAAAGAGTCTTCAGTGTAAAGGTCAGTACCTCCTACTGCTCTCATCTATAGCTGGGGTTTTAACCTCTTGCAACTGCCTTTACAGTTATGGTCCTTTCATAAGAACTACCATATTCAGAGACAGCTCACACAAGACCTGGGTAAAAAGAAAATAGTGAAGTACTTTGCCCCTCCTTGCCCTCAAGAAGAGCATGGATTCTTTGTTAGCAGGAGAGATAGCTCTAGTACAATTTACCTGCTGCTTGTGCACATCTGTGGCTACTGTATCCCACCAGAGTCGAAAGAATTCCTGCTCCACAGCAATAAATTTGCGTTGCTTTCCTTTCATTAGTTCTTCTACAACAGATGTGTAGACATTTGATGCATAAGCATGCATACTTTCCTGAAAAAAAAAAAAAAAGTAGTAGAAAATAAACTGGTTTGCCTATATAAAATGGGCTATTCTGAACACTCATTGGGCTTGAGAAGAGAGAGATCAAAAAGCTCACATTTATTGCATGCTTCCTTTGAACACTCGGAATGCCCGAGTTCTCTCTGTTTACATACAGCCTGTGGGCCCTTCTGAGCCAAAATACATTCCCTGACTGGGGACCCAACTAGATCATGGTATAGTTTACCCCAAGGTCTACAGACACCAACACACGCTTACTTTTTGATGTTCTGGGAACAGCTCAGCCTGTCCCTCATACCTTACTTTAAATCAACAATGCCATAAATTATAAGACTTTGCACCAACACAGTTTAAAAACCCACATGTACAGTTTATTCACCCATTTCTGCTCTTCTGATGGCCTGAATTAGCAGAATTGTTTCTTCAGAACGAGCATGACTCTATGCTGCAGATGTTTGTTGCCAGTACAGTACAATAACACACACAACAAAAATTAAACTACTATGGCCCTAAAGGTTTCAGTCATGAAAAATAACTCCATTCCACTTGATGCTTTAGGATAAAGTAAAACCAAACTGGCAAAGGACTTTTAGAAGGACTGTTTTTGTAGAACTATCCAGAATCTGTGCATCTATCCCATGTTGTTCCTACAGCAACTTGTACTCCAGAATGAGGCCTATGGATTTTATTGTAAACATGACAGCTGTAGCCATCAAATCACCTATCACACAGTTATAGACTATCCCATGGTATCAAATGAACAACATCACGTTAACTTTAAAGTAATGCCCATGAAGATATTTCATGTACATTTATCTTTGCCAAAATGATTTCTGCTAACCAGATCCAGCCTTCCACCCTTTAAATTTTAAAGTCATACACAATGTCTAAAGACAAGAGCAGAGATCCTAGAATTTCTCACAATGTCTATGTTTTCTTGTAACAAAATTATTTGCACAGATACTTTAATGCTAACCATAAGACTTTTCTACTTAGACTACCGGTACTTGCTTAAGAACACACACCACAATGCATATATAAGTGATTGACATATACATCTCTCACCCACCTAAAAATTAATGAGCATGATAAAATATGAATCCAGAGTTTTAGTTGAAGCAAGTTTCCTATACAAACCCCACATTTTAAAATAAAAAGTGGATGATGTGATCCAAATTAGAAATGAACTTTTTGTAACCTCTTGCTTTCCGCAACTGAAACCAGCAATCTTGGTAAAAATGCTAAAGTATCAAGGAAAAACATCTGAGTGTAGGAGGAATGGTTTAAATACTGTACCACTTATCTAAATAATTACTCATTCAATGATTCTCCATCAGTTCTTAAGGGTTTTGTGAAGGTTATGATTAGATGCTTAATACCATGTGAAACTTTAACTAAGGGAACACCTTTTAAGTTTTACTAATAATTAATAGTGACACGCTCAAATGACTGGTAAGGAATTTTCATTTTTTCACTGGCAATTAACTACAAAAAATACACCCTCACAGTAAAAACTGTTTTGTACTGCATTCTAGACAATGGTGATGTGTCTTTCCCACCTACGGTAAGGTAAGTCAGTGAGATGCCACATCTCAATTAATGGTACCACTGTTATTATCAGATTGCAACAGACAGATTTTAAAAGTTTTATTATTCAGTGCTGGAATGGTCCATGAATACTACAATTTCCAGCAGATAACAAAGATTGCTGTAGTGTTACGCTGGGCTCCAAGCCCACCCCAGCATCGGGGACCTGGGATCCTGCTCTCCTCTTGAAGACAGAACAGAAAACGTTTTCTGAGATTTTGCTTAGTAGCAAAATAAACAAAACGACCCAGAAAATCTGCCACATAATTAATGCACACCATCAAACAAACGGAAGAGTTTCCTTAAAAAAAACAACAAAAAACCCCCAAACATAATCAAACAAACAAAAAACAAACCACAAAAAAACCCCAACCAATCAAAACCAAACAAAACCAATCCATCGGGAGCATCCCGCAGAACACAGGCAGAGACAAACCCGAAAGCCACGGGCACGGCTCCTGATCTGCCCGTGGCTGCCCAGAGGAGAGCGGGGATGCCGACAGGACAGGGGTTGGAGCACGCACACTCCAGGCCAAACTCAGGGCAGGAGATGCACCTGGCGAAGCCTTACGCGTTTCCCTGCGGGCGGGCAGGCGGGTGTCGGGCCAGGAGCAGGGAGACCTCCCCGCCGCCCGCGTTACACGGCTCCGGGTAGTTCTGCAAGCGTACAGGCTCCCGGAGAGCCGAGCCCGGGCCGGGTACCGGAGAGGCTCAGCCCCAGCAGCCGACGAGCCCAGCCCTACCCCGGCGGCCGCGCCATCATCCACCCCGGCCGGCCTCGCTCCGCACCTGCACCGTGTAAACCCAGCCGACGTCCATGTGGCTGTGGGCGACCACGAAGGCCCGCAGCCGCCCCCGGCCGTCAGCCCGCGGGAAGAGGGGGCTGCAGAGCAGGAGCAGGAGGAGCGGTGGGCGCATGGCTGCTCCGCCGGCTCCCGCCGCGCTTCCGCGTCCCGCCGCCCCGGCACCGCCTCCCGGCACGGCAGCCCCGGGGCGGGCGCAGAGGCCTCCGCGCCGCCGCAGCGCGGAGCCGACTGGTTGGAAAACGACAACAAAAGCTACCGCGGTTTGCCTTTAAACGAGAAGATTTTGAGGTACGAAGGGCTGCCTTTGTGTTAGCACCGAACGGCTCCGCGGATATTCACAGAATCCTAGAACGGTTTGGGTCGGAAGGGAGCTTACAGATCATCTCGTTCCAGCGCCCCTGCGATCGGCGGGGACACCTCCCACTAGACCATGTTGCTCAAAGCCCCATCCAACCTGGTCTAGAACATTTCCAGGGATGGGGCATCCACAACTTCTCTGGGCAGCCTGTTTCAGTGTCTCACCACCCTCACTGTAAGGAATTTCTTCCTAATATCTAATCTAAATCTGTGCTCTTTCAGTTTAAAGCCATTACTCCTCATTCTACCACTACACTCCCTGACAAAGAGTCCCTCCCCAGATTTCTTGTAGGCTCCCTTTAAGTACCAGCAGGCTGCTATAAGGTCTCCCCAGAGCCTTCTCCAGGCTGAACAATCCCAACTCTCTCAGCCTTTCTTCACCAGCGAGATGCTCCAGGCCATGACCATCTCCAGGGCCCTCCTCTGGACCCACTTGAGTAGGTCCATATCTTTCTTACGTTGGGGGCCCCAGAGATGAACACAGTGCTCCAGATGGGGATTTGAGATGCCTACAGCAGGGTGCAAAAGCCAGTTAAAACCACAGCTCCAGGGTGGTCCTAGTGGTTCTTGGTAATAAATCTGGGGCTAGTTTTCTTATAAAAACTGGATTGCTCAAGAGAGATGTTCAGCTCTGCATCTTGGACAGCTATAAATCCTTCAGGGGTTTTTGAGGAAATTCTTTGTTTCAGGGTAGAATAGTTCATTACAGATCACTGTCTGCATCTTTGAAGTTTTGAAGTTGTAGCAAGATTAAATTTTATGTCATTGACCTGATCCTATTTAAACTGGTTTTATCAGTTGTTTTCTTAAATGACAAAAAACAAAACAAACAAAAAAAAAGAAAACAAACCAAAAAACCCCCATACCAAACTCTCGGCTCATTTCCAACAGTGCAGAAGGATGAAGGTGGTACCTGCTCCCACCTTCAAGTGCATATGTTGATTTAGCATTACTAGTTTCCAAACCTAGTTAAACCAGTCATCTCTCTGAAGGAAACGATCACAAATAGCTTAAGAGTGTCCATTTACAGAGTTACACTGATAAAAGAAGAAGATGAATTCATACTGGACTAGCTGGCACTTGTGTGTAAACTAACCTGTCTCAATATTCAAGAGAGCTGTAAACAGACCACACACTGTAAAAGTGATTTGCATCTATCCCCTTATTTAAGAAAGAAAGAAAGTCCTGCTGCACTACATATGTGGTGAATTTTTTGACATACAGTTTGTAAAAGTTCAAAGTCCTCAATGAAAAATGCTATCTAAGTAGCATTGAACAGCATAAAATTGCTACATTTTGTAAAAATTAAATCTACAATGAATGGATTCTCCCAGAATAGGGCCCTTGTTTGCTAATTGATAAGGTGGACTAGTTTTCTCCAAGAAGAAGAGGCTAACATTGGAATGCCAAAGTTAACTTTATGTATGATATGTTGTCATGAAGAGCAGTCACTGTCTGTTAGGTAATTTGTAGGGGCAGTTGGTATCATTGTAAGCAGCTGGATGAAGCTTTACTTTAATACAGCTCTATGACACTCTTTTCCCCAAATCATCAGCTTAAACCTTTTCAGTTCCAAGAAAGCTAGTGCACATCCAGCGAACATATGGCTTAGGGATATATATACACACACACACAGTCTAAATGAACTGGTGTGCTTTTACCTCAGAAGGCATTATGATCTTTGTAATTTAGGTGAAGTTCCCAGGAAAGCTTAAGTGTTGGCATTTTGCTTTGTTTCTAAAAGGAGCTGAGAATGTTTGCAGAATGGTGCTTCCATTTAAAACCTATTTCTTTCAGAAAGTGTGATTGTCCTCCTTATGCTTTCACAAAGGCCACAGTGTGACACTCACTGTGTTGGATGCAGTGGAGAAGAATATTTGAACAGAATAATTTTATTAGGAAAAACTGAATCAAACTGCCCACAGTTTACACACCTAAAGGCATCAGGAGGGTCTTCACTGGCTGCAAAAAGGGATGAATGTAGATATCCCAAGTAGAATTAATGCCAAAAATAATTCTTCCCCCCTATTTACATACTGTTTCACAAATACCAAAAAGCTAGATGGAGGAGACAGCACAACTGTGCCATGACAGCTGCCTACATTGATATTTTAACCTCTTGTTGGCTCCTAATCTCTTAGTACAGCTTGATTATTGTCTTCCTGTATTGTATCTTAAACTCTTCCCATTTGCCCATACAACGTGTGCTCGGTCTCTTTGACAAGAGCTGTGCTATACACAGGCCTCTGACACCATCACCTCAAAGAGAGAGAAGATGTAGGCAGGATGCTGCAGTCACAGTTAATCAGTCACAGTTGTGTGAGAATAAGTATCAAGAAATCCACCTGGTGAACAGAACAATTAGCATACCTTTGCATTTCCCTCCTGTAGTGTTTTTGGGGTGGATGTCTGTAACAATTAAGGCATTTATTAACATACACTCACTCTAGCTGATTGTTCCAGTGTTTTGAAATTTGCTGTTCCCCTAAACATTTTCCAGTGGAGGCAAAGGTCACTTCACAGAGCACTCAAGCTTACTTGATGATAGGTTTGCTTTCTTACTTACCGTTAAAGGCGGTTTGCAGTTCCATAGGGGTCCACAGACCAGATGAAAACCACTCTCCTGCCTTGCAGTGATTTCAGCATATATAAAACCTGACAATTTACACGGCATTTGCAGCCTTTATCCGTAAAACAGCCCGCATGGGCTAGGGATGGTAAGAGGACTGAGGTGAACGTTGTGAAGAAAACAGAGCTGCCGGTGCTTGGTGCGGTGAGCTGGGAGAGGCTGTAGGGACACCAGCACGGGTGACACTGGTGCGAGGCCCTGGTGTGTGGTGTTCTCCAGGGGCCGGTGTGTCCGGGCTCCTGGTGCAGCTGGGGACAGGCACTCGCGGACGCCAGGCTGGCCGCGCCGCAGGCACACCTGGCTGAGGCGCTGCGGAGGGGCACGGCCCGGCCG
>WUAM01000321.1:1986056-2024653 GCA_024336885.1 Actenoides hombroni
CGGGCCGCGGAGGCAGAGGCCGGCAGGAAGGCCAGGCTTAGGGCACCGCATCCCGCCGCCGCGGCCGGAGCTCGCCTTAGGCCGCCCGGCCCCGCGGTGCCCCGCTGCAGGCGGCCTCGCCGGCAGCTCGCGAGACCCCGCCGCCGTGCCGGGGCCGCCCCGCGCCCGCTCACACCTGTTGGGGCCGCGGCAGAGCCGGCGGTGCCGGACGCGGCGGGTCCTGGCGAGGCTGCGCCGCCTCCGCCGGGAGCTCCGGGCGGAGCCTTCCCTCCTTCCCGTCCTCCCTCCCCCGGCTCCCTGAGCGCCCCGAGGCAGTGCCGGCTGCCTGCGCCGCCCGCTCCGCTGGGAGAAGGAGGAGGCGCCCCGAGCTACCGGCGCTGGGAGCAAAGCAAGTAACAGTTCAGAGCACGGGGCGCCGTTCGGACGGAACACCCATGTCCCATAAGCAGGGTATCTTGAAACGCTCCCCCTCCCCCGGCCTTCCCTGGTCCCCTTTCATCCCTCCGTCCCCTCCTCTGCCCCCTCCATCTCCCCTTCCGACTCCTCCGTCTCTGTCTCTCCCCTCCGCTGCCCTCCTTCCTTGATGCCTTTCTCAGACCTCTCCCCCGCTGCGGGCCGGCCATGGGTGCCCCGAACTGACTGTGCCTTTCCTCCCTGCCCAGTTGGCGGCCCCCCAGGTGAGAGCGCGGTTGACTGGTGCCTCTACCAGCTCAATGGAGCAGCCGAGTTTGAGGTCTCTGAAGGTGAGTAGAGGGGTGCTGAGGTGGGGCGCGGCCCCTCGGGCACTGTCCGGCTGGAGCAGTGGGGCTCATTGCTGGGAGAGCAGCCGTCGTGGAATGTGGCAGCCGCCCGGCGTGTGGGATCTGTGGGGCAGTGGAGAGGGTGTGTGGGGGCAGGAGGGGAGGTGGTCTGGTAGGGGGTGGCCGCCGACTGTTTGCATCTGCTAAGTCTTGTGTCTTGGCTGGTTTTGGTTTGGTTTGGGGGAAAAGTTGGGTTTCACAGCTAGCGGCCTAGGTGGCATCAGTCCCTTTGGCCTTGGCGTAGGCTGGCTACTGGTGTGAGGGAGGCTGTGTAGTACCTGCTGGAAAGTTTTCTGGCTTTTCTTCTTTAACTTTGAAGATAGGGGTAACCTGGAAAACTTTTATTTTTCAATATTCCGTGATCAGAAAAGGAACAGCCTTTGGGTGGTGCCAGGACAAGAAAGTCTCTGTCTTTGAACCACATATGATTTTGAATATGCAGAATATTTAAACTTAGGTGCCAACCTATATTTTCCACTATGCCACATATGTAGTGTGCAGTGTCTGTGAGCATTGTGTAGTGTCTGTTTCCTGTGAGTTAAGTGGAGCTAGGACCTCATCTCAATGTTTTGGTCTGTTGGTGTTAGGTATTTCTGAGAGGGGTGAACTTACTGTTTGTAAGGGCTTAATATGCATCACAAGTTTGGCTGGACTGAAAAATTTACTGATACTGCAGAAAGTGGCAAACTGTAATAGACTGGTTTCAGGTTAGACGTTAGGGAAAGCTCTTCAGTAGTGAAGTCCTGGAATATACGGGGTAGGCAGACAGTGAAATCTCACTTGAGGTATTTAAGGTTTGTTTCACAAACATAGCTTGAAGTGATAAAGCTACAGAACTTTCCTTGGGGATGGTACATAGATGACCTGTTTGCGTCTCTTTCAGCTTTATTATCTGTGATTCTGTGGGATGTGAAGTTTTATGCTGTGTCTTGTGTTTTGCTGTTTGGAGAAGTGTACTAATAATAAGCTACAGCTTGGTCAAGGCTTTGGACAAAGTTTGTTCCCCCGCCCCAGTTATTCCATGGTGGTTTATATTTCAAGGTTTATTTAATGGTGTGTTTAATTACACATACTTGCATACTAAAGTATTTCTCAAAATATTTTGTGCCTACGTGATGGGTTTTTTTTGTTTTGTTTTTTTTTTTCTTGTGAAATTGCATACCAAACCAGATGTGATGACGGTAGGTGGGGGTGGAAATTACATCCGTATGAGGGAGTGTAATGACTGAGTGACAGCATTTCTTAGGCATCATAGAATGTTGAAAACAAGCTTTAGGTTGGCATTTACTTTCATTTAAAGATTTGAATGGGTAGAATATGTTTCTTAACCTTATTTGTCTGGGTAAATGCCAGAGCTTCAGCACTGCTTTAAGAGTATAACGTTTTCTTCTTGATTGGTGTTTTATTCCTTTGATTTATTTGGTCATCTTCTGTCACATGACATAACTTTTAAAATTAATTTACTAACCCAGGCTTCAGTTCTCTTTAATATTGGCAATTTATGGATGCCCAATTTTACTTCCTGTCCTACATGGAAATCTCACATGTTTTCTCTTCTTTACTCAGCATGGGAATACGTGAAATTGAGAGAACAGGAAACGGGCTGAAGCAGTGTAATTTGGTCACAAAAGCTATAGAATTAAAGTCATCTGCAGGTAGTAAACCCCATTTATGTTAATAGGATTATATGTAAATATGACATGCATTTTCCAGAATACATGTTGTCTCTTAAACACCACTGATATCTGGGAACACATGTGGCAATACAATCAGCACACTTTGCAGAAATGAAAAACAAAATTTAAAAGAAAGGACTGCTGTGCCAGATGGCTTGACCTCTTCGGCATGTCAGTATTTTAGATAGTCCAAGCCTTTTCCTTTGCTGAAGTTTGCTTCTAAAATAAATTCCACAGAGCCAAACAGAATCCCTTGTTTAAAATGGATTGTTCCTATGATTTCCAATGCAGAATTTTTTTTTTCTATCCTTATCCCAGTTCTTTTTACTTTTTAGAAAGGCCACAACTGTTGTGATTGCAGCTTCGTAGGTTAGGATCACCTAGGACAGATGGACTAATTAATCTATATTAAATATTATTGTGTGTTTATCTATCTAGATACGTATCTGTATAGATAAACGTGCATATTAATATTGTTAATTCAGTGAGTACTCTGGCTTTTGCTCTTGTATGCATGCAGTGGCCTCATGGTACTCCTGTCAGACTTCAGGATTGTGTTCTGCAACGTTTCTGTCTTGGACTAGGAAAGAAAATTATTCTTTTTCCAAAAATAGATGTGTTAGCTGAAAACCATTCATTTACATAACAGAAAAGCAAAACTGAATATTTCAAATGCAAGGAAAATAGAGCATAGTAAGTAAAACATCACAATCAAAGCCAAGATAATCATGTTTGATTTAGTCTTGCTGCCTTGAATCAAAACCCTATTTCAGATATTACTACTTCTATAATTAACGCCCAAGTGCGAAATACATTTTATTCACGCCAAAGATCTCAAAGAACTTTGCTCACATTAAGTGCAGCCTCCCAAAAGCTATATGAACAATAGTATTAGAGTATCCATTTACAGTCTAGCAAAATGAAATGTAGAAGATAAGGATGTGATTTTTATAGAAGCTGAATGTTAAGTATTAAGCAGTTTGTACTTGGGACTTCTGAAAAATCAAATCTTGTACTGTTTGCCCAAAGTATCTAATGGATTCTTAACAGGACTGCTTATTCCAGACCCTTTGCTTTAACTTCCAAATCACATTAACTTCTTGCAAACATTTTATAAATTAAAGCATGTTTGGAGTATTTTATGCTGTGAATTCTATGCTGGCGTGCTATTCCAGGTAACATTACATTCAGTAATGATTAGATGGTTAATGAAAAGATTGAGTAGAAAATAATATTTTTAGTTTTAATCTTAAATTTAGCTCATCAGAGACTTGCAATTGGTATACAGTGTGCATTATCTTTTCATCCATTTTGTAAATTTATGCTTTTGCATGGCTGAAAACCCTGTTAATATTAGTGCCTGGTGAATCACGATGTGAACTTTCCTGTTATTATGTTACGCTGTCCTAGCATTGTCTTTTATTTCTGAGTAATTTGAAGAGAGATTTATTGAGAAGATAAAATGGATAATATACTATTTTGTTGTGAGGGTACATTTGAATAATGTACCATTTGAAGTAACTAGAAAACTTGAGAACTGGTGAATATGATTTTAATCACTGTCAGGTTTACCTCCAACAGCTTTTTGTTTACTGTAGTCTTCAATCAAAGACAGTAAGTCTGGATTTGGTTCGGTTCTGTCTTTTCCATTATTACTTGAATTCCATAGAAAGCAATGTGGTTGCACAAGCTTACAACCTAAGTGATGTCCTTCTGAGTCATGCATTCATTAGTAAGGCCTAATTAAATAGGAAGTCTCCATCTGTAGATGCTTTTGCATCTCAGTCCCTTTTTGGCTGAACCAAACAATTGATTTTTCCTTGCTCTCATATAAAAAGGCATGATAGCAGCTCTTTTCTTAACACTTCATGGTTTGACAGTGTTTATTTTTTTGAAGTGTGATCACTGTGAATGGATGTTGTATATCTGTGAGGCCTTAGTTGGGTGGATATACTTTAGAATTCTGGACTCCCAGTTGTCCAGTTTGGAGATTTAGAAAAGTGAACCATGCCTTTTCTACACCCCACAATTCTGGGTTTGTGCAGCGTGGTGCAGTGCTTGGAAGGGAGTGGGGTACCCCTTGTCTCACCCCAGCAGACACTTCTAACACTGCCAGCTTGCTGAGAGCCCTGCAAGGTGCATGACAGGGTTTGTGTGCACCCTCTGATGCCATGTATGTGGGTGATACTATTATTCCAGTCCTACTTCATGCATCCTATTTATACATTCAGCAACTCCCCGTATTTCATCCCTCTTTACAGGCACTTACACTGGCATTTGGTTGATTATCTGAAATATCTGGGAGCTGTTGTGGCAGTGTAGGGAAAGGGCTCCTGTCTGAGAAGTGTTATCACAGTTTCCTCCCATTATGACATTATGTGTGGTTGCATAAGACCAGAGCCAGTAAATGACTCTTTATGAGAAAATGTGGGTATTTCATTATACTTCTGTTTGCTGCTGCACAATCTGACATGAAGTTTCCATATTAAAAGTTCAGCATGATAGACAAAGAGGAGGGATTAATGTATACTGAAATAATTTTTATTCATATGATAGCTTTACTTCTAGTGATATTTATCACAGAACGGACTATTATTGTAGGTATTTTAATCTAATTTTTATGGAGTCTTTGTTTATATATGGCCTGGGTTTTGTAAGAATCTTTCATTCAAGTATTTCTGTAGATTACTATAAAAAACCAAGACTTCTTGAATGAAAATAAAATCAGGGAAAGTATATGTACTTGTTAGGAAAAGGAAAAGGTGAATGGTTTATTTACATTTCTCATCATTTCCTAATTCTGTGTTTTCATTAAGTGTTTGATTTTAATTGAATAAATTAATTTAATTAAATACGTTTAGATGATTTAATTGCCTTGATTTAAAAAATCCTTGCTTTCACAGAGTTTCTATTGGAACTTAATAACCGTGCTAGAGTGTGTTTTCTTCTGAGTCATTTAGTGTCATTTGACCTTAGAACAAATACTTTGTTAACAATTCGTTAATTACTTTCTTTTGTAAATATCTGACTGAAGATGTTAGCTCCTCTTCAGTAACCTGAAAAGTGGTGTTGCTGTTTAGATGAAGCTTTAAAGACAGATTAGCCCTTTTTTTTTTTTTTTTTTTTTTTTTTAACCAGGTATTCAGATTTTCCTCCCCTTTTCAAGGACTCCACTCACTCCCTGTAACAGGCTGTACTTATTCAGCTAATTTTCTGTTTTTTTGACACCAGAAGTTTCAGCCTACTTCATCTCAGTTTCCAGGATGTGGTCTTCAGCCAATTGCCTTTTTAGTCTCTAATCTCTCACTGAGTTTTTGTCCTTCCAGTCTGCCCCTTTTTAGTGTCTTTACTTCTATCCTCAGTTGGGTTTTCTAGTTTCTGTCGGTTTCCTCGGCTTTTGTGTTACTTTCCCACTGTCCTCTGTACCATTTCACTCTGCTAAGGGGCTTGTGGGGGGTCTCAGCCCATTGACTGTTGCAGAGTCTGGCAAAGTGGTCTCCCCTCTGTGTCAGTGGAAGTCTGCCATTTGCAGCAGGTGTCTGCACAACAAATCTTAGCTCTTTTCCTTCTGTCTCTCAGTATTTCCAGGTCTACAAGGCTTACCATTTTGTACGATCCTTTCAGTTCCATCCAAGTAACTCTTGGCAATTTTGGTTTTATCTGCGCTTGAATGATGAGAATTTTCTTGGGTGTTTTAGTTAGCCGCATCCTTTGAGATGCACTTGGTATACGTAGCATGAAAGATGAAATCACACTGTTGTGTACCTGATTATGCGAGTATTAGCAAGTCAAAAATCATGCTTTTGAGTTATCTAGTCCAGAATTTAATGGGGACATCTTCTATGCTCCCTCTTTCTTATTAAATATACAATAATTTAATTTACGTCATGATTTTATAAATAATCTGATGAAGTAAACAGCAATGTCATTGGGGCTGCATGTTTGCTGTTTAGACTAGTTTTTTTATATTTAAGTCAAACATTATCATTCAGCTTGAATAGCGATGGACTATTAAAGAGTATCAAATTGCCTGTGGTTCCAGATGAGATACAGAAAACTCACCAGGTCTTCACAAAGGGTCCCATTCCATTATACGTCAAGTCAGAAAGCCAGGGTTCCTTTGTGGAGATGAGTTTTATGTAGACGTGGAGAGTATCCATTTTCTGATCTTTCCATTTCCAGTTTATAAACGTGTGCAGAAATTTCCCAGGCTGTCTTGGAGAATGTCTAAATAGCTCATGTGCAGAGAAGCTTTTCCTACTGTGCAGGCTGGTTTTTTTTTCCTGTATGAACCTGTGAAAGCTGAAAGAAATTCCAAGAAGATAAGACTTTTCTGTTTCCAGAACTGAAACCCAGAAGCTTAACTTCTTCTGCAAATATGAATTCAGAAGTCACATTTCAGGCCATAGAGGTGGGAAAGTGGCCTGGTTTTAATATTCTTACTACTCAGTTCTTTTCTATAAAATGTAGTAAAATGCATTTCTCAGTAGAATGCAGAGAGATTTAAAGCAGAAGTCGATAGATTTTTCTTCTGTGTGTTTGCACTGTCTGGTGAAAAAATTCCAAAATACCATCAAACTCTTCAGGGGTTTCAGCTACCTTTCTTCCCTAACAGCCTACTCATCTGTAAACTCATCCAAAACAGTGGTCGGTAGCTTGCATCTTTATGAGGTTATGTGCAGTTGCCTGATGGTACATAGTGAAAGGTGCTATTTACAGGACAAATTCTGCGTCTTGCCATTTCAGTTGAATTGTCATTGTTTGGTGATCCAGAAGAGGGAGCTACTTCATAAATTTCTAGCAGTTGTGAACTTAACAAAGTCTCCTTTAAAACCCTTTAGGGACTTTTTTTTTTTTTTTTGGGCGGAGTCCAGACGTTTCATGTGATTCCTTTTTGGTAACTCGCTTCAGAGTTTGCTGGTTTCTAAGGACATCCTTAGCGACTCGGTTCTGTCATTTCCTTCAGTTTTCAGTGTCAGTTCAGTGTTCGTCTTTAGAAATTGCTATTGTATAATGCCCTAAAGCCTTTGGTTGATATAATGATTACAGTCCCTTTTATTTAATCTTCAGAGTATTTTTAAACATAGGTGTTTCTGGCCAGCATGCCATGACTGTTTACAGACATTTTCTGTAGCGTGCAAGAATAACTTTGTGGTGGCTGGCCTTCTTCAGTGCATCTCCATCGAGATGGAGCGGGCTTCTAGGCTAGTGTACTATTTGTAATAATTTATTTTTTTTCTATATAAGGAGGGTTTCTTTTGTCTCAGTAAGTTGATACACATAATATTTTGAAAATAGCAATGTATAAGCAAAATAGGAAATCTAATGTGTACACTACAATATGTTTTCCCTCTTTTTTAACCCCAGTGTAATCTATATTGTCTTAATGTACCATTTATGAGCTGCAAAAGTAAAGGACCATGACATACCAGAAGGCATTAGAACATGTACTTATTAAAACTGGTACTGATGGTCAGAAAGGAGACCAGACTTTTCTGGGCATATTAGAAAGTGCATGATTTAGGTAGGTTCTGGTATTCATTGGTTGGCAGAACTGTAGACTGCTACTGCTATAATGATAAATCTTGTTAAAGCTGCCAAACCTCCAGGTTCATTGTTGGTCATTTTGCATTAGAACTGCTACAGTGATGTGACTTCATTTCCTAAGGTAACTAGACTACTGAGAAAGAGGTGAGTCTTTTTTCAACTGAGTAATATGTTCCCTGATTTTTGTCATTAAGAGCTAAGGAGGATGCTCATAGTATTGCAAAGCTTGTCTTTTTTTATCAAGACGAGTGAATGCAGCATTGTTCTGTTTATTTCTTTGTGGATGATCACCCTTATATATTTCACGTGAATTTTGAGGTGTCAATGTAGCCTTCTTTTGCTGGAGTTAAATCCAGGATAGTAGAAGTCCTTGCAGTGCCACAGTGGGGAGAGAATGAAGCATTTAATTTGTTATCATCATAGAATACTGCTGCATGTGCTAGTAGCATTAACTGACTTCAGATTTCTAATTAGTAAATCTTTAAGTACAGCGGCTTTCATGGAAAGTACCACCGGATTCCATTCATATCTATACATGCTGTTGTCATGATGCCTTAACGTTACATATGCAAACTGCTCTGTTAGAGCATTCACACATTACATTAAGAAGTTGTATACAACATTCCAAAACTTAAATGTACCAACACAAAGAACTCTGTCACTTATTTTGAGTTATTTTGTAAAATACTTCAGAAAATTCTTTATGTACTTTTTTACATGCACAAAAACATATGTGCATATGCACACAGTTTTTTATTATTGTATAAAAGTCAAAGGAATTCAAATTAGATCAGTGTACATGTGTTTCACGTTTTCTTCCTCCAGGAGTTTTCAGGAGAAGTACATAAATAAATACTATTTGTTTTATATACATAATATTTTGCACGTGTGACACATGGCTATTACAGTTCAAATATCTAACATTTAAAAATGTTTGTATATTCTTAAAACTGATGACTTATTTGTATGTTCTGAAGTCTTCCACCAAATAAAATTACTTTTCAGACTGTGTGCATTCCCCAGATGTTTTGGCTGTGTTTATTTACAAGCACGTTTTATAGAGGCTGATGTCACAGCGAATGGAGTTGACTGTTGGGCAGATTGCAGGAATATGCAAAATGCTAACCTCATAAATCTTTCTCTACCGATCATATTATGTAGTTTTTACAAAATATTCAGAAGTATGATGCAAGAGACAGTTCCATTATTTCATTTGAAACCATTTTGATACTGCGGTTAGAGATGATGTATTCAATTCAGAGACAATTCTATCTAGACACTAGTAGAGGCCATTGGTTTGATGTTCTGTACATGGAGCACATGCGTCATTCAAGAGGGAGCTGTAAAACTATTTAGCACAGTTGCATTGTTAGTGATGTGGCTTTCCATTTCAAACAACTGCCATAACCAATTACCCTATTTAGTAGATTCTTCTTGGAATCCTGAAACAACAATAGCCCACAATTTCTTTGGGAGAAATGTATTATATTAATATTCCTTCTCTCTATACCCAGAAAAAACACCTCTGTTATAGAGTCAGAGGTGCAAAGTAGAATTCTTGCAAGACTTAATGATTTCTTGTTAGATCTGTCTTGCTGAGTAATCTTCATGATCTTTGAAATGTTTAATACAGGCTTTTTGGTCGCTATCTGATTTTGTCCACCAGATAATTCTTATTTTTGAAGGTTTTCTAATAAGCTCCTCTGTTAGCATTATAAACTCTGCTTTGAAATTGAGTGTTTATTCTGGAAATACTCCATGCTTCAGATTTTGTTCATTTGCAGGAAGCCACAACTTGGAGTCCCTCTTGCTGATATAAGTAGATATAATCAGTTTAAAATAAGTATGATCTCACATTTTAAGAATAATTCTTATTTTTCATGCACTACAATTTGAAAACTTTGAAATTTTTTTTTCCCTTGAGTTTTTTCATGTGAATGGACTTTGTTTTTTGTTTTTTTTCTTAAGCTTGGCAAGCTGTTAGTTTCAGTGCATGCTGTCTCCTCTGTTCTAAACCAGGGCAGCACAGACATGTTTGACTTTGACTGCTTTTCCTGAGTTTCTTAGAGATTTTGCTCCTTAAGAACACTTACCCTAGCAGAACATCCACCTTTTTGAAGTGGAAGCTAAGGAGACCTTGTGGGTCTACAAAGTGCATTAAGAATGTAGCCCTGCATTGGTGTTTCCTCAGAAAGGTGCCACTGTACCTCAGGAACTTTGTGACTTTTTATTGCTTTCTGATTTTCCCCTCTCTTCATGCTCCTCCACGGTAAATAAAAATCTTACTTAAAATGTAGTAGCTATGTTGACTTTTCTGGAAGTGTCAACTGTGCAATGCAATTTACTTAATTTTAAAAATACTGTAGTAGTAACTTGGTATTTCCAGTTGATCTGATGATTTTAGAGGCATAATTATTCAGTGACAATTCCAAAAATACCCAGAGGTGCGTTAAAGGACTTGACTCCCTTTTTCCTGATGATGTCAAAACATGAAACGTACTAGTGGGGAAATAAGAGAACATTTTGGGTTAAGGAAACTGACCTCACAGTTTAAGCTTCTTGATTCTAACATGCGACAACTCACCTCTGCTTAAGAACATCTGTAGTAGCAGCGATAGGCTTTCTCTCTCTCCTGTTCTGAGGTGAGTCTCTGTAGCAGCTTGTGACCTATATTACAAGTCAAATGTCAGTCCTCCATACTCTTATGGCAGAAACCACCTCCTTTTACTGCGTGTTCATAAAGTACCTAGAGCAGTGCCTGTGCTGACTGGGGCTGGGCAAGACCCTATCTGACAGCCCTGTCATACTTGCAAAGCGCACTCACTTACAAAGAAGCTGCAAAGCATCTGACGTGTATATATCTATATCTCCTCTCATCGAATGACTGAAAGATAATGTACTCAAAACCTCTGGTTAAAAAGTTGAACAAATAAAGGAAGATTGCAGAACATAAACTTTTAATGACATCATCACATACTACTATTTCTATAGGTACCCTGCTGCATTTGACTCACGGGTTTTATGTGGCTCTGTTTTACTTCTTGTGTATGCAGTGTGAGAATAATTAGAGCTGTGTATTTCTCCAGACATGGAGCTGTGTATTTTTTGATTGGTAAGACTAGTTAAACATGTAACTGGCCATGTAGGTTCCTTTTTCCTCTTCATGGAAAAAACCAGCAAATGCTTACCTATGTTAATGTAACATTTCAGTTCAGATGATAGCACAAGTCAAGAAATTCGAAGATATAGTTCCCACAGCAACCATAATTCAACCTCATTGCTGCGAAAGCACAAAGGCCCACACCAGATACCATGCAGTCAGTATACTGCATATATGCAAGTGTGTGAGATGCAGTTGCTAGGAGAGACATAAATTTTCATTTCCAGAAGTATTTAGATTCACATTTTATATCTATTATTATTTGTATTTTATTGAAACAGTGCAATAATTAAAAACTGAGGAAAAGGGGCCAGTTGGATTAGTATATCTTTTTGCTTTCTTGTAATGTACAAACAATATATTAATATCTCTGCCTTTTTGTCGGGTTTTCCTTTATTTCTAAGTAATACTGAATATGAAATATAATCTGTCCTTCTTCCTTATCTGATTCTAATTTTTTCTCTTTGTTTAGCCCTATTCCTGAACTGCATCTAATGAGGTCTGTTCATTTGCCTACCAAGGATAAATAAACCAGATATTTATCTGTATGTAGTCATACATCTTGTAATTCAACCATGTCCATAGCTTAAGGTTCCAATACAAATTACCCCAAAGCATATGGAATATATTTCTTTTCATTATCTCTTAGGATTCTTTTGGTTTCTTTGTTTGCCAGCTAAGTCTGCCAATTCCTTTATTTGGTCATGTTAGATGTGTTTCATTATTATCACAGTTAGTGAAGAGGTGGAAGTGTCCTTGTTTTGAAATGATAAGTATGTAAATATTTCAACTGTGGTACTTAACTTGGCACAGAAAATGTTTTATAAATAATATTTACACGATTTTCAGAAGTTGGTTTTCTGAAATGTCTGTATAATATGTTTCTTAACCTTTCACATCTGGCCAGTGGAGAGAGAGACTATGATGTTGAACATCGATATATTAAGTCCCATTCCCATGGGTGATTCTTATATCTGTAGTCTGGATTGAGCATTCATGATTATTTAAAAAAAAAGTTCCCTTTGACTGAGGCATATGCTAATACCTCATAATTTATTTGAAAAAAAAGCAGAATGTAAGTGTATCTCACCAGTGATTTAAAAAAAAAAAAAAAGTGACACAGGATAAGGAAGGTTAATGATATTTCTCTTCAGTAAACTACAAAAAATTTAATTTAGACTTCATCTAGTTTCTACTGGACTGATTTTTCTCAGCCCTCTGTCACATCTTAGCCTGCAATATGAGTCCTTTTATGGACAGTCTGGGCTAAGCTGAAAGACCGATTGGATGTGAGAATGTTCTCCTTGGGAAATCTTTGGATGCTGCCCTTCCCAGATAGTTAGGCAATCTGCTCCAGGAAACCTGTTTTGACAGTGCCTGTTATCTCTGCTAGGCAGAGTCCTACAGGGACCCTCACAGCCTACCTCAAAGCCAGGGTTAGGGGAATTCACTCTGCAGTCCACCGCCTTCCCAAAGCTTTTATTTCTCTATTTTATTTTGTTCAAAAGCCAGTTATGAACTGCACACATGTTATTGTACATGTGTTTAAAATAAAGTTGTTAGTTTATATGAAATGCAGGTTTCCTTGCATAAGAATTTATAAACTGAAATTTGAACTCCATCTGAAAATCAAACCAGAACATTCCCAATGGCTCAGTGATTTGTTAGTAGACAAATGCAGAAAGATTAGTTAAATTTTGGCTACCATCTGATTAAGAGTTGGTTTAGTCTTTCCACAGGGACTTTACTGTTTCTGAATTCTATGAAATGAGGAAGGGGACTGGGAGTTGTAAATCATGGGAATTCTTCAAAGGACCAGCAGAGTGCTGAAATTTGAGTGGAATCCCGGGTGAAAAATTGATTCAGAAGGCTGTATGTACTGCTGAAAGGAGACCAATCAATAAAGCAAATACCTACGGATTTGTGTAAGAACTGTGTTGTGGTCATAAGCTTACATCAACATCCTGATGACATTTCTTTCTCCAGTGTATCTAGCTAATGTTTTAGGGCTTTCCTACAGTGTGAATATTTACAAGGGTGTTTTGATTCTCTTCTGTTTATCCCATTACACCTGGTAGTTGTGGTGTTTGTATTTGAACTGGAATAAATAAGGGCAAACTTCAGTGGAAACTTAAGGCCTGCATTGGGATGATCACAGGTAACTCGAAAACAGCAAATCATTCCACTTGAAATTGAGCTATTTCTAGTAAACAGTAATCCACGAATAGACACAGGATCTAGAAAACACTAAGTTTACATTCGTGTTTCATTACAGGTTTATTAATAACTATATTGCTGGGTGACTTGGTGCATCATTACATTGTTACTTTGTACAATTAATCACTTTGCTTATAGGGCCTGGGGAAGTGAAATGCACAGTTGATAACTGCCAGGGATTGCTGGTGATCTTGATGATCTTATTTTGTTTTGAGGTGATGAAGTTCCTGTGGGAGAGGATGGCTGAGCAGGGAACTGCTTTCTGTACGGTGGTAGAAGTTCCCAGTGTGGGGAACAGGGTCATCGTTTCAACAATTGCTGCCATCAGAGGAGAAAGTTGGTGTAACTCTACCAATGCATATATTTTTTCCTCCAGCGTGTATCTTACTCCATGCGCAGATGGCCCCAGAGATGTGGATTTCCTAATGGAATATAGGACCCTGATGAAAGTGGATGGCTGTGTCACCTTGCAGTTCTCAGTGGAGAAGGAAATCTCCCTCACTGGGATTAAAACCATCTGCTTGCGTCATGGGCTGTTAGGTGTGAGATATGATTTGACTTTAATTTGTTAGTTGCCATTAGTAGATGAAAGGTTGGTATGTAGAATACAATGTCCCATCTGTTAGGGATTTTTGTCATTTCTCTTAATTTGAAAATATGAATTTTTGTCAATTACAATTAGATGGAAAGAATTAATGAAAAGTTGCTGCAATTTTTCAGTTTAATTTTTCAGAATTTACAGTATTTTACATCTATCTGCAGTCATTTATTCTGTCATCCAGTCAAAATTACCACAAAGATGTTTGAATTTTACTTGTTAATTCTGATAGAAGTTTGGTAGAGGAGTTGATAGTGCTCTGTTACTGAAGCTGGCAGTACACTTCCCTTTGCAGGACTGTATTTCCAGTTCCCAATTTGACCAGCTCCTAACCACCGAGGCTAGTAACAGTAATTTTTTTTTTCTGGGTTTGCCTCAGGCTGACTTCACAGAAAATTCTAGTCGAAGCAATCTATTTAGCTTTTAGCATAAGCCTTGTAAGAAAAGGCCTGTTATCCTTTTGCTTATGAAAAAAAGAAAGAATTCCATCAACTTTTCCTTTGAAAAGCTCTAGTACTTGCATGCTTTGAAGCAAGAACTTCAGTTTGACAAGGAGAAGATGGTCAATTTGACTGTATTCAGGAGTGTCCTTCACTGTCCCTGTGAATACCCACTCTGACCCTCTGAAAAATGACAGTTCAAATAATCTCATTTAAGTGTTGGTAGAGGTGGGTAGATAGATTATTTAGAATTTTATATCCCCCCCCCCCAATCTGTTTTTTGTACAGTGAATATTTCTCAGTGCAGAACTGAATTGACCTTTCTCTAATTGCAGTTCTGGTCTGATTTGGGTCAAAGATGGTTTTTTGGTATTAATGTCCTAGAACTTTCTGTTTTCTCTTTTGAATGGCATCAGAGCTTTCTGTCTGCTGGAAGAAGGCAGAATAAAGGAAGAATCTCTGTTTTGACACGGAGCAGGAACTGGCTGTCAAAGGGACCTTGGAAAAGGATACTGGGGGAGAAGGTATGGACTGGCACCACAATCAGGTGGAAAGGAAATCAACACTCTTTTTGAGTGTGTGGAGGAGACTTGTAGTACTTGGTAGTCACGGTTATGTCCTGGAACTGCCTGAGCAGAGACTGGGAATGGTGTGGAAGCAAAAGAAGGTGCATTACTAGAATGGGAGGAGAGACTCACAAACCAGTCTGCTGTGGAGCCTGGAGTGCAACAGAGCTTACTTGAGTACTGTTTCACTTCTGATGCAAGAACTCTGCGTGGCATCAGAAATGAAGCAGTACTCAAGAGTACATACATAGTTTGATAAAGGTGCTGTGGACCAGCTCTTCATTAGAAGCACAGACTGATATGTTTCTGTAGCTAACAGTGACCTCCTTGGTTCAAGGGCCAGGGAGTTTTCCTGTAGACCTTCTGTTTCAGAGTTGCAGGTGATCTGTGAAGGTATTGAATTTCCTGTTGTCTGATGAATTTTCGTTTTTAAAAGAAACGTTATACCTTAGTATACCTTTTAAAGACCACTTCAGAATTGCTGTATCAAGTGTTCAATTGCCTGTGCAGCCTAATTTAAATGTCCTATATGTATGCATTGTAGGCCAATAATTATATGATGAGTGCTCTTTTAATTTTCACCCTGTTGAGCAGAGGAATCGAAGTAGTGAAATGAAGAAGGCTGTTCTGTAGAAGCCCTGTCTGACCTATTGCAAAAATTGTAAGACATGTTGTCAGCATTTTGGAGAGCTGGAATCTATCATTGTCCCTGTAGTGAGGTTTCTGCGTAAGGCGAGAAGCTGAGAAGTAGCAGATGTTCAAATGTGTTGTCCCTAATCATGTGTTTTTACTTTTTAGGTATCTAGGTTGGGTTGCTGAGTTGCTGAGTAGACACTCTTGCAACTAAAGTCAGTGGGAATCTGTCCACAAGGGTACAAACAATACAAAGGGGATGTGTAAGGAATTGGGCTACGTACTGAGTAGTGAGGAGAAAACAAGAGAACTGCAGATAGGATGTTGTGAGCTGTATCCATTGTGTGTGTTAAATAAAATAAGGTAAAATATTTCAGGTGATCGCAGCACATACCCGTCAGAGGATGGTGCCACATTGTGATGTTTCTTCATTTGTTGTTTGCATTTGTAGTGTTGGCAAATCACTTCTTAAGTATTGTGTGTATAAGAAAGAAACACTTCACATAATGAAATAAATATAAAAAAGAGTAATTTTTAGTGGCAATGGTTTGCTTTACAGAAATGTTTAACACGAAAAAGAATGTATTAAATAAGTTGAAATAGTTACAGTGTCTTCCCATGTAGTCTCTTGCCAACTAACAATAAATAGTTTATTATCTTAACTTGTTTTCCAATTTCCTATAGTTGCTTGGAAGGTCCATACAAATACAGAAAAACAACTGTGTGAACATAGAAAATAAAAATGAAAGGTACTGGAGATTTTGAATGAGTGCTCACATTTTGCTATTAAAGACAGAAGTAAATGAAAGAGATAAAATTTTCACAAGTCTAGTTCAGATATAATAATGTTATAATTTTATGTGGTATTAAACTTACAGGAATGATTGTGAAAAAATACAGTCAAATTCAGACATCATGCTAATAATATTTAGTTAAGAAAATCTGAACTCAGCCTCCATTTGTGATGGTTTAGCTTCTTTTCCAGTCTTGAGGCTTTTGTCTCATTTCTAGTTGAATGCAAAATAGAACTGAAGCAAAAGATTAATCTTTGGATTTCAGTGAGAAATAACCTTATTACTGGGTTCAGTAGGTTGGCACGTCATCCTTTACAACAGAGTCTTTCCATTCTGCAATGGTGAATACTTAATACATATGGGAATGTGAGTAAAGGATCTGGAGACAAAGTCACGAGGTTCTATAGTAATTGTCTGTGGCTGATAGTAATTAATATTTTAAAAATGAAGTTACTCTGCTCTCTTAAAAAAATGGAGAAAATAATTCAAAAATTATTGTAATGGGAGTCAATTTAGAACCTACTGAACGATAACAGTAGAACTTTCATGGACTTCAGTAGAAGCAGATATCTCGCATTTCATATAAATTAGTGCTGATGAAGTGGTAGCTGGTTTTCTGTAGGGAACAGTTGTGAAGTACTTCTTGAAACCATGAAGTAGTAGTTGCTGTCTTTGTTCCCCTCTTTGGGATGGGATTTGGGGATATAGACCATAGATACCTCTCCTTTCTGAAAATACTGAAATGTCTGTGAAATCACAGCTTTTCAACTCCTCCCAGAGGAGATTTACTTAGGATTTTTTTTAGTACATGTAGTAGATGACAAGTAATAAAATCAGAAGGGTTATTTGTTGTATTTTTACGGTTGAGTCTGTCATATATTTTCAGACTTGTCAGTGGACAGGCAGATCTGCCTGAAGTCTGAGGTCAACATCTGAGCACTGTGGAATGTGATGCTGATTGTAGAGAAGGGACTTAGGTTGCGTTATCATGATTTACGTTATTCAAATGGGAATTCTGATTGCTATAGCTCAGATGACTTATAACGTGACAGGCATGTCATGTATTTAATTATAAGATGTGCTGATAGTAAAAGAGGTGGGGTGACGGCAGTGTAATACGGCACAACCAGTTCTGCAGCGTGGAATGTGCTTGCTTTTACCAAACTGCCTTGTTGTGCTGGCCCGCTGAGTCCCTTTGCCAGCCTGTTCTGATGCAGATGATCAGCTGATGGGAGATTCTCTGATTTTTCCAAGATCAGGTGCAGTTGTTTGGCTTTTAGCAAAGTAACAATATGTCATATGTAGATGGAATATGTAACTGGTAAGAGGTGAGTATGTGGAAAGGTTTAAGCTCTGTGTCCTTCAGATACTGGGAAAATACAGCAATAAATGTGCAGGATTTAAACTGGTTATTCTAGTGCTGCAAAAATTCACAGATAATACACATGTCGTTTTTATAGTGTCTTGAGTAGCAAAGAATTTGATCTTCCATAAATACTTTTTGATATTGCATTTGAATTTTCTTCTTATATGTTGATAGAAGTTTCTGTTCCTCAAGGCATGTGTTTTTTCTGAATTACAGTAATACTTGTGTAGAATCTTATGGTTCTTTTTTTTTCTTATTCCTCAACCTTTTTCGTTCTTTATGTACTATGATTAGAACTGTGCCTGTAGCCACTTCTTTTTTTACATGTTGGCTTGTAGAGGATGTTATATTTTCTCGAGTCTGTCATCATAACGCTTCCACTCAAGAGTCAACATGGTTTCTTTTCTTTATTCTGAGACCTGTGGAAATACAGTTTCAGTGGTATGGGCTATCACAGGTGTCTTGTCATACATACAGAAATGGAAACTACTGACCTAAGACTACAATTATTATACATTTTGACTGACTATAAAAAGATTTAAAATTTCTTGAAGACATGATTTCTTTGCAAGCAGATAGGAAGATTAATACCGTGTATATTGAATGCAGGTAGCTCCCCTACAAAATCTTGTCCAGAGAGTCTTTGGATCCAATTAGAGATACAGTTTAGTTCCTGTCAGACAACAATAGTTCTGTCCAGTTGAGATGGGCTTTCTGCACATAGACCTCAAGAGGTGAAAAGCAGCTTTGCCAACCCACCACCCCCACCACCTCCAGCTGCTCAGTGTGATTCAAATTTCTGATGGCATCATGTGCAGAGAAATCTAATCTAATTATAACTTTAATGAGCACTACTCTGACATTATTTAAAAGTTCCCTCTCAGCATGATACTGTGTAAATACACATACTAGATTTTATGCAAAGACTCAGGGCTTAAGTCTCCAAACATTTCTGAGTATACTGGATTTCAAGGGCAATTGCCTGCTTTTGCTATTGTGGTGTCTTACACATCAGGGACAACCTTTGGTAGATTTTAGTACCTTAGGTAGTAAGGTATTTTTTAAAAGAAGTATCACAACCCTTTGTTTACAGTTTTTTTTCTATATATATTGTATACTTCTGCATCTGTACTTTTTTTCTTGTTTGTATAAAGAAGCGTTGTGTGCTTTCAACTTTTCTTGGTTTTGCACAGAATAAAATAGAGCATTTTCCATTTCTGCTGGTACGAGGAAGAATTTTGAACTCTTTATTCTTTAGAGAAACTGTAGCCATGTCTAGCTTGAAGAGTGTTTTAGGCCTGCTTATTTCATGTGCTCATCGTGCCTTGCCTTGGTACTGAAATGTCTGACAGAATCATCAGAGATCAGGCAGGTAAAGATGTCAAAAAAACCAACAACCCCAAGCCCTTTGCGGATATGTATATATTTTTTTTTTTCATATAGAAAAGAAAATACTTCTACTTAGGGCTAACAGTCTTTATAGCAATACTTATAATTTTCTTTGTAGGCATGGTTGCAATCTTACATTAATTTGTAAAATGCTTTTTGTTGCTTTTTTCCAGTCCTTTTATATAGTATAGTAATCTCCTCTGGATACGCATGCTGCAGAATATATATTTAATTGTACCATCAGTTTGGGGTTTTTTTCCCTCTTACTTCTATCAGTTGTTGCTTGACTAGACATGCAGTATTTTACTGCATTGATTGCAAGTTTTCCATAGAGATGTTTATAGGCAAAATTTAGAAATTTCTCTATAGTCGTAAATCAAATGTAGAGTATAAACAGAATAGCTACAGCTTTTGCAGTTTTGTTTTTGTGTAATTTAGATTTCATATATACAAATTAGGAAGACATTGTTATCCTACCTAGGGGAACTGTGTATAAAATTAAAGTGTTGGAAATTTTGTGCTCAGTGTAATTGCAATTTGTCACTACTTGAAAGTTAATGTTTTTATAAGTCTAAGAAACTTGCTTTTGAAGGGAGATGTTGAGTAACTTTCAGGAAAATTTAAAAAAGCCCCACACTGTTGTTGCCATTCTGTTCTAGAGAAAGTCCATGGCTAGGAAATAGCAGTTACTCTGCTGCTTTTGTGTAATGTGTTGCTGATATTATTAGGGTACATGCAGCGAATGACCCTTGATAAATTAGAGACTACAGTTGGTGTGCATTTGATCTATCTGAACTTTAATACTAAGATGCTACTAAGATAATTTAAAAATGGTTAATATTTGAAATATTTATTCTGCTTTTTGTTTCATGATTTCTTTTATGAAAGCTTCTGTTGGCAAAAGTTGTCACTTCTTGCTTTGATGTCGCAGCACCCAGCTTTCAGAGACACACTGATGATCAGAAAAGAAAGGTGGTTTGAACAACTCAGTGTGGCCTGTTTCCTAACACAAACTGTGGATTTCTACCCAGTTACTGCAGCATTAAATGAATAATTTTTGATAGAGCTAGGGAGTAAATATCTTTCTATGAGGACAACTTTTAGGCCCCAAACTACTTTAGTCATCCTACTTTTCAGAAAGAAATAAAGATTTTGATTTTATGAGGAGGCCTGTGTGGGGAACAGCAGTCCTCTTGTGAGTTGTAATTTTTATAACTTAAGGACCTTAACAAGCTGTATTGGGAATTTACTTGAGTTAAAATGGAAAAGATTTGGCTCATTTACTTTTAAATACCTAGGTGTATAGACATCCTTTTTAGATGCTTTATGATATTTCTCTTTGCTTTTATTTTTTTTTTTATGCTGTGTACATCTGTTCAGTGTAATCGTACATCCTGGATGCTTAACTAAGCTTGATTCAACAATGATGGTTCTACTGAGTGGTCTTTTACTTGAATGAACAGTTTTCATCCATAAAAGAAGATCCAGTTCTGTGCTTCCTTATCAACTGAGGATACCAGAGTGTTTTAAAATCCGTTCTTAAAACTTCCTTCTGCTGTAATGCCAACTGGTAAAGTGTATAACTAGTGATGGACAGTGCCTGTACGTGACACTGTTTTTACATACTGTACACTACATCTCTGTGGTCACAGCCTAACTTGCATTATGATTACCTATTCTGTCCCCTTGCTCTTGTGTTATGTGCTTAAAAAGTTACATATGTAACTCAACTCTATTGTGACCATGAAGTCTATTTGAAACATTTTTCTAGTAAAACCTAATAAAGAATGATGTTTACTTCCATAGGGATTGTTTTGAAATGTGGAACATATGTACTACATGGCTTCATGTTGGAGACTGTGGGAAAATTTCATTTGATTTTAGAATATGTTTAAGGCCAATTTGTAAAACAACCTAGGCTGAAGATAGTACATGTTTATTTGGAAAGTCTGTCTGATCATAAGCAATAGAACATGAAGCTGCAAATCATCTTCTTCCAAGGAAAGCCCAAATCACCTCAGTGCCTCTGCCAAATTTTTCTGATTATCAACTGAAATCATCATGTTTTTGCCAGGAAGGTCATAAATTTTTTGTCATGCTTTTGCCCATAGCAGGACAACAGAGTGCTTCAACAAATGACTACTGAATTTTATTTTTTTTTTTTTCCTTAAAAATGACTTTCAGAAATAAAATGAAAGGGAGATTTAATTGCTGTGCATTGAAGCCCTTTGCACTTGCCTTAAAGCAACTTACTGAGGTAAGGAGAGGTTCTTATTTCATGGAAAATGTCTTTTTACAGTTTTATCTCCACTACAGAAGCCTGTCACCTCTGGTTCCAATTCTACACATTAGAATAAAAACTTGAGAAATGCCACATGAATGCAACATCTGTCAGCACTTATCAGTGTCTTGCTAGTCTAGCTGATATTAAAGCCACATGATGATTTCAGACTTGCCCATATTAGACCAATAAGGAGAACTATGCTATGTTCCTCATAGTAACCACTTCAGTGCATTAGGTATTAATCATCAGACTCCTAAAGTTTGTTTGTGGTTTTTTTAATTAACAACTTAAAGAATGTGTGTTTAGAGAAACCCAAGGCTTTCTGTCTTGCTTGTATAACTGTTTGTTTGTATTTAGAGCTTACAGCTCTGTATTTGAATTTTAGAAAATGAGAATCGAGATGTTCTTAGAGTGGTGTTGCCTGTATTTTCCTGGCCTAATCTGTCAGTGCTGTGATAACTGAGTCATATGCATAAGTTATCTGTTCTAAAACAAGAAAAAAATGCCTGTACAAGCTGGGAGGGTTCATACTGTTATTTCTCAAGTGTATTAAAAGGAGAAATTATACTAACCTCTTTTTTTATAGTTCAGTCTAGCTACTTTATGTTTCTACTCAGAAACCAATGAATAAATCATAAGTGTTACATATGTGTTAATCTAACCCGATACTCAAGGAAGAATAAGTAGAGCAGCTGTTATTTTTACAGCTGTAGCTCATAATTTGAGTGCTTTCCATTTAGCTAAGTATTCAAATGCTATTTAAATATAGTGCAGCGTTTAGAGTTTTGGTAAGTGTATTGATACAATACATCAAGCCTCTCTGCTTTTTCTGAAGCTCTAATTTTATATCTGAAGCTAGCTTTTAAACTAGTTTATAATTAACCTGTACCATGATCCCTTTGGAGAAGGCTTATGTCTTCAAATGTCTCTGCAATGCCTAGTTCAACTGTCAAGCTGAAACTGTAATTTACTTTTCTGGTTAATACTTACATGAGAATGTTAAACTCTGTCTTACATGCAAATCTCCAGTCATGGCTCACTGAATTCTCAAGATGTTTGTTGACTGAGTTGAATCTGTATATGTTAAAGAATTCACCTCGTAGATGTTAAGGGAAGCCTAAGTTATTCTCCATTAAGTCATGGATAAGTTTAGATAGGTAGAGCACATGTTATTTTGCATTAGGAAATGGTTGTGTTGGTTGTTTAATTCACATAAAGAGGAAAGATTTTGGTGTTTCAGTTAGGCTTTTTTGTTTCAGGACTTAGGGAAGCCAATTTACAGGGTCACTAAAAGCATTTATGAAGGAAAATGAAATAATGTGTATGCACCACATATGGTAAGTAATTACTGGTTTATTCAGATGATTTATGTATAAAATAGTGTTACTAATTTTCTGTTTAATATTTGTCTCAAGTGAAATTTGTTGTAAGGGACATAGGAAAACTCACTTCATTATTGTGTTCTCCTCTCATAGATACTGCATTTTTGGTCACACATTGAAACTTTTAGAGGAGCTACCAATAACTCATTGTTGTAGAGATGAAACGCTTCTGTGTGTTTGAACAAAAAAGAACAAATATATCTGTTTATATAGTAAAAACAGTACCAATTATGGCAGACTAAAATTTTTTACTAAAGCCAAAGGAAAGAAATATTGGATTATCCCAAAGATGTAGTGTTGTGGCCTGGCCTATCGGGACACTAGAGAGATTTCTGTTTTAGTTTGATGGACGGTAGCATTAAGGTTATAATTCTGTTAATAGACAAAGGAAAGCTGAGGGCTGTAAATAAAATCTAATTTGCTAGGAAACGTGCTACTGAAGCACAAATATTCTTTTTAATTTGGTTATTTAGTACTCCTCTATTCAACTGTGTATGTCGTTTACATATAATCAGTAATTCTTCAGTCTTTAGGAATTCTTTATGTAATCAAAGTGAAATATTGTCATGATTGCTTTTTAAAGATGAGGATTTAGAGCTGGGAGGGAGGGAGAAGGCACTAACATTTGCTGTGGCTTCTAGTAATCAAACAGGTAGTACAAGCAATTTGCTGACGAGTGATGCCCTATATAAGTACATTTTATGCCCAATTAGGTAACGACTGTGCATCACTTTATCAGTGAAAGGAGGAACTGTAATTGATTTCAGAGAGTTGCTGCTGTACTCTGAATACCTCTAGAAGATACTTTTATGCTGCACCCGTGAGTCAGTAGCCCCAGGAAGAATTTCATTGCTGATACAATTCTGTCTGGGACTCTCTTGCAGAGTAACACCATAAAATCAACTTTGCTGGCTGCAAATGCTGTATTCCTCCTGCTTCACTGGGCTGGCGGAAGCTGGCACCATCAGCTACCCTGTCAATGAGGGGGATGATCTAACTGTGACCTTCCCTGTGCTTTTCTGTCCCAGTCTGTGTAAACAACAAAGTCCCTTCATATCCTGGCCCTTTGTGAGTGTTTGTTAAGGAGACCCATGCACATTGCTGGAATTGCTGGATGTTTTCTAATTAGCTGTGGAAAAAAAATCCTATTCTTTTGCATAATTTTGTGTAGTTGTTCAGTTCTTTGGAGTGATGACTGTTTCTGTGCCCTTCAGTGACCATGGAGCCCTTGGCTGCTTTTTGGCTGGCCACTTTGATTGACCCTTCTATTTCACCGCACTGAAAGCATTACGGCCTTTAATCATCAACACATATGAAGGATAATTCAGTGGATGAGAAAAATGAAGCTTGTTGAAAATATGTTGTTTCTCCCTGCGTCTGAATTGTGCCTCTGATAAGATATTTGGGGTTATGAACACTTCTTTCACCTAGGGACTCTAAACTGAGGTACCACATTAGGAAATTTCTGCATCAGCGTTGCTGCTGTCACATGAATCAGATCTTGTAGCTGTTATTCAGGTACTCTAAAGCTGTGTCACCGTAGTAGAAAGCTGGATTAAGATGGAATCTGAGAGGAAGTATTCTCATTTTGGCTCTGATTTACATCTATGCTTTGATCAGACCTGTAGTTTGCTGCAGCCATGGTTGCGTTCTTGAAAGTTACAGTTTTGGTGATTTTTGTACTTTTATGATTTTATGGGGAATTCAAGTGTAATAAGACTTCAATTTTTTATTCTTTAGTTAAGCACCTGAAAGACGTATCTCAGTCTTTTTGGCACCAAATTTTTAAAAAAGGAAGAAACCCTTAAAAATAGTATACCTTAATACTAAAAGATCAGTTGTTCCTGTTATTTTGGTGTGAATGTAGGCTGTGGTTTTCATTATTCCACAAGATGCCTTGGCGGTTTACAGTGCTGTAAAGTCCAGAGGAACCTGGGACCTTAAGGGTCTGTCTACCTGATAAATATGGAGGTTCACGGAGGTTCACTAGCATGAGGTTTTGCAATGAAGACTTACGTTGTGGATCACAGAGGGCAGAGGGTCTATTCCTTTTTCTTTTCCTCTGAGAAGAAAAAGGTCTATTCTTAACCAGATTTGAATATAGGTTTCTGTGGGAGTGTTATTGATAGCTGCCTTACAGGTTATATAATGTTGACAGAAGCAGAAGGCTTATCTTTATGCTGAATATTGAGTTTGAGTGTTTGGAAGCAGATGTTTTTACTATTGTCTGTGTTTGTTTGATTTCCTTGCAGAAATAGTGATTACTGTTCACTTTTATTAATTTAATCCCATGTGACATTATTTAATATTAGTTTCCTCCAGAAACTGAAACTGTATCAATAACTACTACAATGTTAAAAACTTTATCCAGTCCAGTTTAGTAACATAGAAAAATGCAAAATAGATGCTAAGTGGGAAATACCAGATCGAACTCTAAATCCAAATGGAAAATAAGTTTGGTCTCCAGAATAGTTCCTCCTTTATAGAATTTGATTCTGAGCTATAGCAGATATGTATCTTGCCTTGAGGATAAAGAGTATCACAGAAGCATAGAATCATTAAGGTTGGAAAAGACCCTTAAGATCATCAGTTTCAACCGTTAACCTCATGCTGCCAAGTCCACCACTAAACTGTGTCCCGAAGTGCCACATCTACACACCTTTTAAACACCTCCAGGGATGGTGACTCGACCACTTCCCTGGGCAGCCTGTTTCAACGCTCAACATCCCCTGCAGTGAAGAAATTTTTCCTAATATAACCCAATATTACTTATGTTCCTTCTCCAATGTTCGCCACTTTATAAAGAGATACATGATTTTTTTTTTATTTTTTTTGCAGGATTTTATCTGTTTACTTGGGAAGTTTAATTTTCCTTATATAGATTTAAATGATAAATCAGGAGAACACCAGGTTGATACCATGCTTTTGAGACAAGGCTTATGATTTCATTTATATTTTTAAGCTAGTACTGTGCTCAATAAGAAATGCCTTCCTAATTGGACTGTAGGAAGATTAAGTAACTAAATATGAAAGGTTAATTTTAGAAAGTAACTGTCAAGCTAGAAGAACAGTGTTGTTAGCTGTGGTGCTCGCCATTCTGTTCAAGATGGTGTGAAACAACTGCTGCAGGACTATTTTGGGGGAAGGGATGGGGCATTTTCCAGGGTTCAGGCTAGGTGAGAACAGACACAAGGAAGTATATTCTAAGCAAGTTTTTATAGATGTGATATTTTTTGAGTTACGTTATCTTAAAAACAACAAGTTCAGTAATATAATTAGATCTTGGCAACTGTGGGAAGTTAAAAAGATCATTTTAGGTAATCTTCTTATGTTCTGTGTTTTCTGTAGCATGAGAATGCTTTATGATTTCTTGGTGGAAAAAAAAAGCAAAAGAAATATTATTTCCTTTAAAACACAATAAAAGCACCTTTTCTCCTTAAAACGTTACTGCTTGTCTTCCTTTGCATAAGGAAGAGGTGTTTCAGGTGCTTTGATGCTGAGGATAGAATAAGACTTCTAAAGGTTAGAGAAACAGTGCTTTCCCCCTCATTTCCCCAGTTCTTTCTGGCTGTGGCTCTAGCTTGCTTGATCGTCTCTCTCAGCAGTGCTACAGGGCACTAAGCAATTCAGCAGCATAAAATTATCAGTGCTTATGAGCAGTTGAAGTCTACTGGCAACATATTTCTTCAGTCTTGCCTTGATTGATGAGACAGTCTGTGTATCTCTGCTTGTAATTTACAGAGAATAACAAACTCAAAACTGTGTTTCAAAATGACTTGCTCATACTGATACCCAACTATAATTGGAGCAAGTAAATTCCATGTTTCAAATCCCCCAAGAATATTTCTTTAAAGGGTGTATCTAGCTTCAATTATGGAGAGTCAGTATAAGAAAGACTAGGGAGTGCACTGTGATTATAAGAAAAATGAATAAACTTCAGTTCTGTGGTATCTTTGGTTATTTGACTTTCTGGCTTAGTGACAGGAATGGTAGTTTGAAGGGATATTCACATTACGTTTTCCAGCCTCCCACATGAAGCATTCTGGTATGTGCAGATGCTTTTCCTTCAAAGATCAGGATGAAAAAGACATTGAGTCTTTCTCTTGTTGTCTGTCACTGGGTTCTCTCCCCGCTCTGTTCAGCCCCATGGCTTCCCTACTTGTTACCTGAAATGTCCCTCCCTAGGTCTGTCTTCAGGTGAGCTCTGGTCTCCCTGATTTTTGTCCCTAAGTTTCTGAATGGTGCTTTTATACTCTTTCTTTTTTTGCCTGTCCTTGTTTTCATCTCACACACCCCCACCCCCCCTTTTTTTTTTTTTTAATTTTAGCTCATCAGAAAGCTTCTTCCTAAGGCAACTGGTCCTACTGCCAGAACTCCTAGCCTTCCTGCATGAGGGCCTACTTCCTTCCTGAATTCTCAATAAAAATGATGAAGCTTTTCTGGGAACAATTTCCCTTTGTGACTGTTCCCTTAAGTAAACCTAAATCTGCACTTCTGAAATCCCTCCCCACTCCGCTGCTTACTTTTCTGGCCTTTCTCTGTGTTCTCAGTCATGTTGAGGTCGCTATAACCCAGGCTGCTTGACAAGGTTCATCTCCTAGTTCACGCTTATTTTTGAGCAGTGGCTTAAGCAGCGCATTAGTGAGCCCCTTTAGCATTTGTGTTAGGAAATTGTTACTAGTGCAGTGCAAGAACTTGGATTTCCAGTGTTGTCCTGTGTTGTCCTCTCAGCAGATGTCCAGATTGTTGAAACCCTTCCATTTACTTGTTCGGAAAGTCTGTAACACACACTTACCCACAGCAGTTAAAAGATTTTTCTCTCATGCCTCAGGGTCTTGGTCTCCATTCCCTGAAAGAAAAAAGTTCATCTCATTTGGTTTAGTGAATCTGTTTGCAAAGATGTTCTTGCTCCCGATTAGATGGGTTCTGTCTCTCTCCAAGGGTGGTTCCTCACCTCAGACAAGATGCCAAATTGAAGAAACCAATTCCTTGCTGGTGGCACCAGCTCTGCACTCTGGTGATGGTCCGTGGATGTATTTGCTGCTACCTGGGCCTCTTTTCTGGTACATGTAAGGCAGCATGGGAACATCAAGGTTTTGGCTACATGGTGCAGAACTGTGACCTGTAGGGAGATCTGAGTCCTGTAGAAGAAGAGAGTTATTATAGCCTGCTTTGGGTTTGTTTTCCTTTTCCTCAGTTGTGCTGTTTCAAGAATGCTGAGCGCTGCTCTCTACTGCTTGCAGTTGTTTGTCTCTGCAGAGCACTTGTGTTGTGAGTAGAATATGCCTCTAATCTGATCTTCTGCATAATGAACAGCAATTTATTATCTGTACACATCTTCTGTCTGATTTAGTTTTCTGAGTTTGGCCTGTGGAACTGATCTCAAGCTCTCTCTGTCTGTTTTACAGTTACAATTATCATCTGTCTGTTTTCTGTGAAATTACGAGTTTACTTGTAGGGCTGATGACAGGTTGGAGCTGCCAGACTGTAGTGTGCAGACACTACACGTTTCTCTGTCAGAACAGGAAAACCCTATTTACATTTTAAGTTTTACACAGCAATAGTGACTGGACTGGAATATCATTTTAATGAGTTTAGAGGATAAATTTCTGGAGGATTTGCAGTGCTTCTGTGTGGTGCCCAGCACATAAGGCTCTGGTCTATCACAGGAATCTCTAGGTCCTAGTAAAGTACAAGTGCTAGAAGTCACTATTACACAGGATAGGTTTCAGGTGTATCAGCTTTTACTTTCCTCAGTGGAGCACTCAGCAGTGTCCTAGAAACATCTTGTAGCCTTTTAGAACCACCTTTGTGTAAGACAGTGCTGATTTTAGACTTCAAGGATGGCATTTGAGTTGAGATTTAAAGACATTTTCCTGTTTATTAATAGGAAATTCAGCCTGGATCCTTCTTTAAGTAATTTAGAACAACACACAGTAAACTTGATTGCTTGGCAACGTGTAGATTCAGCTTGCACTGTTATGAAGACTAGAAAACCTGTACCAGTAAGACATCCAAATTATCCTTACCTGCTTGAAGCCTTTTCCTTTGCAGATGGGAAAACATCATAAATTCTTCACTTCTGTTGAAGATTGCTTGCATAACCTATTATTGTCTGTACGAAAAGGTTTTTGAAACCATTGCAAAGCAATAAAGTAACTCATAATTCTTACAGGACTGCTAACTAAAAGCTTCATGAACTTGAGCATGAAGATAGAAAAATTACGTTTTTCAATAACTGATTTTTAAATGTATATATGTAAAAGTAAAACAGTGGTTTGCACAAATTCTGGACAGTCACAGTTGACATAGGAACTGAAATAATTAAGAATTACGTGTATTCTTAAATAATTAAGAATACATAGATTTGGCTTCAAGAAATAGCATGACTCAATATGATAGGATCAGCCACACGTCCTTAAAAAGGCAAAGCAAAACAAACAAAAAAAATCTTTAAATCAGTGTTGATGAGAAGTTTTAGTTTTGGGAAATGGAGCTAAATGTGATCACAGGGCCTAAAATAAGAAAAATGAGGACATCCCTATCAAGTAGCTCCAGTAGAACTAGGTAACTAAACTGACAGAGAGAGGACAGAAAAGGGTCAAAACGTAGCTAATCTGTGACAGATGTAATGGCAAAACAACAACAAAAGATATTTTGTACATGGAAAGTGGATTGTAAATGGTTTATCTCTTCAGGTAACTGGCCAATGGAAAACCAGCTTGTTAGCAAGAATAAATGTGAGGGGTATATCTACCCAGAGCAATGTAGAGGTGCTGGAAGCTGAAGGGATGTGGTAAGCCTGCTGTGCTGCCCCATCTAGTTTGCTCAGCTAGAAATTCTGTGATGTATTCAGGAGGTCAGGCCAAGTTATCAGGGGCTTGCTTATGAATATCAGAATCACTGAAACTCATCAGTCTGTATCTTTCTTTCACTGATCTGTACAGAATCAAAAGAATAACTGTGCTAAGTAGAAATAGCACTAAATGAATGTGTAAGAGTTTCAATTTCCAGTGTCTTGTGGCCTTTTTAGAAACTCCTGAAATAGATGCTTTACACGTGTCTGTACCAGTTACATATCTTGGATATGTCTAGTCCAGTTAGTTTCCAGAATCCTTTTGTCCAAGATTGTTAAAGCTGTAATTTATTTATTTTTTTGTCTGAGAGGTTAGTTTTTGAATCTCTGAAAAAACATAAGACATGGAAAAAATAAGACATGAGGATTGATGTGCATGAGGTGCAATGGCTGAGTGAAAACACTGAATTCAGAGCTCAGAGGAATGCTGACTGGCTACTGTATTGCACGTGAGAAAGCTTGGTGTTTTCAGAAGCTTAAAACCAGAACAGTAACATGAGCAGGGCAGTATTGCATAGAGAGCTTCAATTAAAATGAAATCACTGGGAGTTGTTCATAGATCTCTTGTTTTGTGCTTGAAAAGAGGTCATGAAAGGTGTGTTTTCTGGGGGCCTAATAGATGACTCTGTCTTTCAGCAGTGAAGTTTTTGCCAATTACCCTATCTTTAACCTTCATTTTATTATAGAAAATTAATTAGAAGGTTCTGGAGACGGAATGGGGACTAACTGTGGTCTTTATTTTTTATGGCCTATTTAGCTTTGAAAGAGTGGAAGCATTTTCTTAATATTTATAATGAAATCTGTCTTCTCATTCTTCTGTCTTGGTGATTACAAAACAAAAGCCCAGACTGCAAGGCTTCACCCAGTATAATGGAGCAAACAACAGCTATGTCTTTACTGTGCCAGCTGAAACAGAAGCATGAAGAATTTAACCAAGGCAACGTGAGATGTACTGAGTCACAAAAGGTTTTTTTTAAACTAAAATGTTGGTGCTCACCGTGTTTGGAAGCTGGGAGCAATATGATAGGATCTGGCTTCAGCTATAGCGTTGAGTGGAGATTTAATCACAGAAGTGGAATAACCTAAGGTAATTTAGGTTAAGCTTACAAGGAATACATCTCCTGCTTAAATATTCTAAAGTTATTTTGGGTAATTGAAATGTCATATTAATTTTCATCCTCTTACTTAAAATGTAGTTGTCCTTGTTTGGAGAAGTTTACAAAAGCATTAGCATCACTGTTCCAGTCTTATTACCCAGCATAGATAGGAAGTCTGTTGTTCTGTTTTCATCTGACATGCCCAAGTCCCTGCTACGAGGTGGTGTATCACAGACTGATAACTACAGAGCAGATGGAGAACAGAATGCCTGGACAGCTATTTTATGAGGAGATAAAGAATTATGACTTTATAATCTTCCATCTTGCTGTTTTGGAGAGAAGCCATGTTTATTGCTTTTACAGTAAGCATTAGCATAGCAAATTATGCTACCAGCCATCACGAGTAGTGCTAGTGGGGGAGCAGGTAAACAGTGAAACTGGAAAAAACAAGCCGGAATCTGAGGAGCTGAGAATGCTGATTGGAAGTAAATGTTGCTTATGCAGCCTGTGCACTGAAACATCAGTGTCTAATGGTGAGTCCAGGCTGAAGAGAACTCGGACAATTTCTCACTCTATTTCTCTTACCATCACCTGCTGATAAACTGAAATAGGAGGCGTGAGTGGTTGACAGGTTCTTGTTCTTTGTAGATGACGTGGACAGGGAGCATTGAAGGAAATGGAGGTTTTTCTGCAGAAAGATTTTTTAATATAAAATCCATTTATTACCGTTGTTGTTATTAATTTTTAAGTAAACTTCCTCAACTTCAGCTTCATCCTCCTGGAGTCAAATGAAGAAGTAATTTATTTCCTTCCAATTGTGACATTTTTATAGTTGTAGAACCAAGCTGCAATGTTTGCTTTGGGTTGAATTTATATTAGTTTTTCTTTATCTGTATGACCTCTTATGTTTTGGGTTTGGTGGGGTTTTTTTATACTTCGTAATTCTGGTCCTTTAACATCCCCATCATCTTTCTTCTCCTTAAGTCCATTTTTCTCTTGCCCTTCTTTTCCTTCTTTTTGCAATTCCCCACAGCCTTTCCTGTTCAACAGATCAGTACCATAGTAGTTATAAAAACTACGGAATGAATAGTTAAGTGTCTCTACAGTATCTGGCACAGAAAACCAAAAAAATTTCAAGGAAGTATTTGTCAATGAGCTCCGCTTCTCATAAATAGTTAAAATCAAAACATTTCCAAATGTTGTATCTGTGTATAAAACAACTGCAGTGAAATACTGTAAGTTTTACAGATATTAAAAAAAAAAATAAATAAATTAAGGCAAAGTTAGCAGTCTGTCATCTCATATGCACTGCAAAAACAAAACAGGGCTTTGAGAACTTCTTGTGTAGCTATTGATTTTCTTCCACTTCTGTACTAGCAGAGGGGATTTTCATCTTGTTAAATAATAGTGGCACATACCTTTCTGCCTTGTTCATTGCCATTTTCACAGAATCACAGAATGGTAGGGTTTGGAAGGGACCTCTAAAGATCAGCTAGTCCAACCATCCTGCCAGAGCGGGATCGCCTAGAGTAAATCACATGGGAACAAGTCCAGGCAGCTTTTGAAAGTCTCCAGAGATGAAGATTCCACCACCTCTCTGGGCAGCCTGTTCCAGTTCTCTGTTACCCTCACAATGAAGGACTACTTCCTGATGTTGAGGTTGAATGTCCTGTTTTCCAGTTTATGGCCGTTGCCCCTAGTCCTGTCACTGGACACCACTGAGAAGAGCCTGACCCCATCTTCCTGACACCCACCCTTTAGGTATTTATAAGCATTGATAAGATCCCCCCCCTCAGCCTCCTCTTCTCCAAGCTAAACAGACGCAGCTCTCTCAGCCAATTTTGTCCAAGATTTTTCTATATTGAATAGGAGTTCACCTCAAATAACATACTTTGATTAAGGGTTCTTGCAGGATGTCACAACTATCTGTTGTCATTCTACCTACTTCAACCTGTGGGTTACAGTGGGGGAAATAATTCTGGAAAATGATTTGTGCCCAGTGTAAACTGAGAACTGGTTACACTTAACAGGTTGCCCCAGAGGAGTAGTGCATGTCCCATCCCTGGAAGTGTTCAAGGCCAGGTTGGATGGTGCTTTGAGCAACCTGGTCTAGTGTAAAATGTCCCTGTCAATGGCAAGGAGCTTGTAGCTAGGTGATCTGTAAAGGTCTCTTCTAGTCCAAACCATTCTGTGAATCAGAAGAAGTATGCTATAATTGAAAATGCTCTTGGCATTTCCACAGTGTGTTAGAAGAACGCTTCTTAATAATGGGAGACACCTTCAGATTAATCACCCAAGAAATTTTCTGTATTATTTTGACAAACAGCACCAACTCTGTTAAGATCCAGGAGTAGTATGTAGTGTGAAGTTTGTTTCAGGATACTGAGCCTGTTCTTTTTAATATGGTTCAGACTCCTTGAAATACTTTTCTTTGGCAGTTTTCATACCGTGCATGTTTTTTGTTTCTCTGTATTTATCATTAGTTTTCCGTATCTTCTGTTATTGCTGAGCAGTTCTAATGCAGTCAAGGCTTTTTCTGCTTCTCACCCCAGCAGGGAGTAGGCTGGGGGTGCACAAGATGTTGGGAGGGGACACAGCCTGGACAGCTGACTCCAACTGACCAAATCAGTAATCCGTACCATTTAATATCATGCTTAGCATATAAAGGTGGGGGAAGAAGGAGGAAGAGGGGATGTTTGGAGTGATGGTGTTAGTCTTCTCAAGTAACTGCTATGTGTGATGGAGCCCTGCTGTCCTGGAGGTGGCTGAACACCTGCCTGCCAATGGGAAGCTGTGAATTAATTCCTTGTTTTGCTTTGCATGTGCACATAGCATTTGTTTTACTTATTTAAACTGTATTTATCTCAACCCACAAGTTTTCTCACTTTCCCGATTCTCTCGCTCATCCTTCCATGGGAGGAGTGAGTGAGCAGCTCTTGTTAAACCACCACATTCAAGATCTGGAGTAGGCAGTCTAGGTGTGAACTGTGCCAAGTTCAGCTGTGCTTCAGCACTGTCCCAGCAGTACTTGCATCTTCGTATGCCCTAGCCTGGCCTACTTCCATGCAGGTACCTTTGGCATCTTGCTCTGATTCTGATATGATGCAACCCAACTTTCTCAGCATTTCAGTCACTTTGAACTGAAAAAAACGCCATCAAAACAGCAGTCACTGCACCTTGGGGCACCATACGTAGCCCAAAGGAGTTAGTAAGATGGGTGCTGTGAACATATACAATATGAACACATCTAGCTCATCTGAAAGGTGCTAGTCCACAGCGATGTGGATGTGAACCAGGCCGCTTTAACTGGAGTAGGACACAAGACTGTCTGTTTTCTGGTCCACAGATGTGATAGAGATTTACTGCTGATCATATCATGTTTCTGTATAGGGCAAGCTGCTCTTGTTAAGAGCCAGCAGGTTTTCCTTCTTACCAAAAGTTGCAATATGCTAATGTTCAGACTTGAAAGTCCTAACTGATCCTGCATTTAAAAAGCACTAAATTACACTCTGAAATACTCTGATTAGAAGGCATTTAATTTTGAAAAGTGCAGCACATACACACAGAGTTTCTATTTCTGATTAGAATGTATGTAATTATAAGTTGGGCTAAAATTGCTTATGCATAAGTAACCCTACACACTATTAGACAGAGAACACTTTGTGGACCTTCTTGCTACAGGACAGAACATCAATAGTTTTCGTATGCTGAAGAGCAATTGGATGCATTTATGGAAGAAAGATCCAGGAGAGACTGACTGAAATCCAGAAGCTGTATTCTGAGGTAGTTCCTGACCTACACATTTCTGGAGCCCAGGAGAGGACTCTGTATGCTGCCCTTGATCTTTATGTTCCTCCTAGGGCTGATGTTCCTGAGAGGATGCTGAGATAGAGGGATCTTTGAGCACATGTGACTGATTTTATGCTCTTATTTGCAAATCCTGATAATAACGTGCTGTTGCAAGTGCTGGGTTTTCATTCTTCTTCATGCTCAGACAAACTCAATTTCACAGAATCACAGAATTTCCTAGATTGGAAAAGACTTTTAAGATCACCTAGTTCAATCATTAACCTAACACTGAGAAGACCCTGATTAAACCATATCCCTCAGCGCTACATCTGCACAACTTTGAAATACCTCCAGGGATGGGGACTCAACCACTTCCCTGGGCAGCTGTTCCAGTGCCTGATAACCTGTTTGGTAAATAAATTCTTCCTCATATCTAATCTAAACTTCCCTTGGTTCAGCTTAAGGACATTTCCTCTTGTTCTATCACTGGTTACTTGGGAGAACAGACTGACCCCACCTCTCTACAGCGTCCTTTCTGGAAGTTTAGGGAGCAGTAACGTCTCCCCCGAGTCTCCTTCTCTCCAAGCTAAACAACCCCAGCTCTCTCAGCCACTGCTCATAAGACATGTGTTCCAGGCCTCTCACCTGCTTTGTTCCCCTTCTTTGGACACGCTCTAGTGCCTCTCACCTGCTTTGTTCCCCTTCTTTGGACACGCTCTAGTGCCTCAGTGTCCTTCTTGGAGTGAGGGACTGAACCCAGTTGAATCCTCACCAGTGCCCAATACAGGTGCACGATCACTTCCCTGGTCCTACTGGCCACACCATTCCTAATACAGGCCAGGATGGTGTTGGCCTTCTTGGCCACCTGGGCACACTGCTGGCTCATGGTCAGGTGGCTGTCAGTCAACACCCCCAGGTCCCTCTGCTGAGCAGCTCTCCAGCCACTCCTCCCCAAGCCTGTAGTGCTGCCGGAGGTTGTTGTAGCCAAAGTGTGGATTGTGGGGGGGGATCATATCATTCTGTTCCCGGTCTCTGTTTTCTAGCTCAGGGGACTGGATTCCCAGATTACAACTCGTCCTATTACTAAAGACTGAGGCAAAGGCAGTATTATGCACCTCAGCCTTTCCTCATTTCTGGTTTCCACATTTCCTCCTGCATCTAATAGAGGGTGGAGGATCTCCCTAGCCCTCCTTTTACTGCTAATATATTTATAGAAAGATTTCTTGTTGTCTTTTGCAGTCAAAGCCAGATTAATTTCTAGCTGGGCTTTGGATGTTCTAGTTTTCTCCTTCCGTAGCTTCATTACATCTTTGTAGTCATTGTGTGTGGCCTTCCCCTTATTCCAAAGGCCATTAAATACTAATTTTTTCCCTGAGTTGCAGCCAAAGGTCCGTGTTCTTCCAGGTTGGTCTTCTTTGCTGATGGCTTGTCTCTCAGCTCATGGGGATGGCTTGCTTGTGAGCCCTTAGGACTTCTGTCTTGAAGAGTGTCCAGCCTTCCTGGACTTCTGTGCGCTTCAGGACAGCCTCCCAAGGGACTCTGTCAAGCAGTCTCCTAAACAAGTCAAAGCCTGCCCTTCAGAAGTCCAACGTGGCAGTTCTGCTGTTGTTTAAAAAAGAGGCTTTGCTGCAAATGAAGAGTAAATTCTGAATGTGCATCTTGTTGACATTGTCCTTTACAGAGCTGGAAACTTTGTCATGTACCACAGCATTATTTTGTAAGAGAATGGTGATGCATAAATGTTGCTGCAAAGCATATAAATATTGTATCATTGCCCCTTAAGGCTGATCTTCTGAAAGACACAAACAGAAGATGACTGTGAAATGAGAATGTAACATACAGGAAAAGAAGCATATTCAAGAATTGCCACTGTTTGGATATATGCAAGTGGTGGTGTCTTTCTTCTTTTTGCATGTTTTTTACATGAAACTAGAGGTAAGGAATTTTTATAATGTTGATTTATAGATTTGATATATTGGCAGTTGAAGCAGAGGGTGCGTGTCCAGAACTGAGTAAGCTAGGAGGAAGCAGGAAAGGGACGGGCCCAGACAAGAAAACAGAGGAATTCCTTTTTTTTTTCTGTCAGGAACAGAAAGAGCATCCCATGGCTATCACAATCCACATGCTAACTTTCTACATGATACCAATAATAGGGATGTTAATTTTAGCTTGTTGTTGTAGTCAATATGCAGTTTTTGTATTTTATTTAACCATCAGTTGTGATTACAAGAAAATTGAGAACCATGGCTAAACTTTGTTCTTTAACTTGTACTGCATCATATATATGATGAAAACCACTTTTTTGTGCCTTACTGAGAATATTGTAACTCTAGAAGGAAACGGCATTTGAGTTACATTTGTGGTCTTAAGTGTGAACTACTTTGACTTATAGATTTAAATTGATCCTGGCAGGTCCTTACCTTTCTGTTACTGAAGTTTTATGAATATAAGGTATTGATTTTCTGCTTAAATGATTTTCTGCTTAAAAGTCAGAGGCTTGTTGGCTATTACATCACCTTATGCTTTAGTAATACTATAGCAATGTGCATTACTGATTTGGTATTTTTGAAAGTTGGCTGGACACCATTTCCATTCCTTGCATAGTGATTATTTGTTTAAAGCACAGTTGTTTTGCAGTTACCAAAACTCATCCTTTCATAGTGACTGTTGATTTTGAAGTGACGCTTCTGCTTTTTTCCAAGCTTTGTGGCCTGATTGTATCTCCTGAGTATTGCTATGGTAATAACTTCTATTTTCTTTATCTGCTGTGTGTATTAATTTTAGTATGCACTGATTTTAGCTGTAACAAAAAGAACTAGGACAGAAGAACTGACCTATTTCTATTGTGTTAGATAATATGCGCCTTCGGTATAAAGCAAGGTGCATCTTCAAAATGGGTTATGTGTGGAAATCCTGACTAAAGTTTACTTGAAGTTCAGCGTATTTGTAAAAATAAGAGATGAAAGCCTCAGTAATATGATATGAAAGTGAGAAATTCACCTATAACTGTATTGGTAATTCACAAATTACATAAAAATATTTTTAAATTCACGACTGTTACTTGAAGGTCTGTTCTTCATGATTTGTCCCTATGACTTTTGCATTTCCAAGTATTTTTACTAGCTGTTACTTAGTTGACGAGACATAAAAGCCAACTCCCAAATCTGTGCATATAGCAAAGATTTTTTCAACAATATTAGGTAACGTCCAATTACATAATATGCACGACTTTATATACCTAGCTTAAATGTGACTTTTAAAGTAACATTCCATATAGTGTTTAATATTGATGGTGCTGTTCAAAGGATTTCTCAAAAACCTTACAAAAGTGTAGCTGATTTTGAACAAGAGTTGATATATTATATAGTTTTGTATTTTAAATGTACTAATACCAGAGATTCTATATAAATGGTGTTAGTAATGCTAGTGCCCTATCTATTCTTGCAACTTTCACTTACGTTTTGTCTTAAATGATGCAGAATCTAATAACAATTAATTTCTTAAAATTTCTTCATGCAAAGGGCATGCCTAGGATTAATAACTGCAGACCCTGGCCCCTAGGCTCTAAGTCCTTAGACTCACTTTGAAACCTAGAGGCAGCCACTTTCTTAAACTCTGGTGCCTGCATTAAGGAGGGAAAATAGCTTTTGAGTTATTCTGTTTCTCTGTTAACGTTTTATAGCTGTGCAGGCATGTAATGAAAGAGCCTTGTCATGGTTTGCTCTGGCTTCTTTTTTATTCTTAAAGTTCCCACTGGGAACTGTAAATCCTGGTTCAAATGTTGTTACAGAGTTGGTTATAAAATCTGAATCTATCTTGTGTCCTTCACCTTTGTGATGAGCACTGGAATACCGAAGTACTCTGGCTTTTAAGAAAGAGTCAGGTTTCCATTGCTCATTTATTCTAAGTCTTCTTTAGAAAATATTAGTTACATTCAACTTTTCCTTCTGCAACTTTAAAAAAAGATTTACATTCTGTTTTAATTTAAAAATCTTTTTCTTTA
>WUAM01000321.1:2024753-2074485 GCA_024336885.1 Actenoides hombroni
CTTTATTGTATATATTTTATATTTTAATTATAATCTATTTTCTTCAATATAGATTTTTCTCTAATTATTAGTTTCTGTAAATAGATTTGAAAGTTGGGAAGATTAGACTTGAGAGAATCTGTCTATGGAGTAAAGATCAATTGCTTTTTTACATGGTCTAATGTCTTAATGGCAAATATATAAGGATACTTATGAGACTTTTTATTGCACGCTTGTTGTCTATTTTTACCGTCATTTTTCAGACTTGTCATTAGTTTCTGTAGAAATACAGTGCACCACCACTAGAATTTATTTTCTGGCTTTCATCGTAAATTATGATTTGGTGCTTAAAAGGTCTTGGTAAAAGTTCTTTCACTGATGTACTGGATATTCTCCTTTAACACATGTACTGTTGTTTTTTAGGGTAAGAAGGGCCCCAGTCTTGAATAACTTGATCTATGAAAAAGTTTCTATAAAATCAGCCCTGTTCAAGAGGGTGTGCTGTGTGAAATATATGATGGGTTTTGTGAATTAAGGAATGGCATCAGTCCATGGTGTGCAGCCGTAATTTGTTTGTATAGTGCTGCTTTGTATTGATAGAAAATAGATAAAAACCTGGGTGCAAAGTGCTGTGAAAGTCTGGTCTAAAAAGTTAGACAAAATGCTCATCAACTTTCTTTAATTACAATTGTTCCATTGTGGTGCAGTTTTAAAAACATTTGTATTTAGAATATTTTATTATTACTGAAAATTAAAATTGAGTGAAGTGGTTCACCTTCTTTTTGCCAAACCAAATAATTAGGGCTATTTCCCATATACCAGAGTGTTGAGAGCAAGGTCAGTTTTCATTGTAATTAATTGTGCGTTTGATTACAGTTTACAACACTTGACTACAGAAAATTTTCTGATAGTCTTGTTAGATAGGAGAATATTCCTTTTGGAACCTTACTTCAAAATTTGAACTTGGAACTTTTAAACTGTTTAATCTGGAGACCTTTAATAGTTTCATGAAGAGTCTGCAGAACTTGACAGAAGCCTATTGGGCAGCACAGAGGTCAATGACAGCACATTGGGTGAAAAAGTGACCAAATCCAACAGCTTATCCTGGGGACCTGTGGCTTTTGATGAAGTTGTCTTGCAACTGTTTCTTTGAGGTGCTTCACACTAGTGAAGGGTGTTGTGCTGCTTCTCTTTATCAGGTGTGACATGGTTAAACTGTGTGCCCTGAAGAAAATCTAATTTGCACATATTTTTTGTTGGGCAGTATTTTCCCTTTCTGTTCTGTGGATGAGTTCCTGGAAGCCACTTCCTTTGGTAAGGTTTCTACCTCAACAGAAGAAAATCCTACTAAGAAGAAAATCGATTGGCCTGGGCCCAATCTTTCCTTTGGCAGGTGTCAGTGAGCAGCTCCTGGATATGGAGAGGAGTAAAGAAAAGACAAGATCTTCAGTGAAAAAAGATAATATGAGAATAAGATAAATAGCTTATGAAAACAAGCCAGTGGAAATTTTAGAACATCTTTGGTAAGTAGTAATATAAAACTTTAGACACCTACACATGGTGCAACATAGAAGTCTGCCAAAAGATACTGGATATCCTGTGTGACAGCCATTCTCTTCAGAACCTACTGCGTGGAGGTAACAGGTTGAGTGTGCAGCTTCGGATCCCCACACAGAGCCTTCAGTGGTGTAAAAAAACTGGAAATAATTGCAAATGCAATTTGCCATTCAAAGGCAGCTCAATTGTATTCATGTCCTATATGATAAGAAGAGGTAGCAGTAGCAGTTGGTTGCTAATTATGAATAAAGACATAGCATTTTTTAACCTTGCACTCTTCAATTTTGAGAGCTTATTTTAGGGATTAAGCTGGGAAAGGTTTGGAAGCAAGCCAAGTGTCAGTGGTGTTACTGTTTTAGACTTTATCACAACATCCAGTCCAAAGGATGGATCTGAGACTTCCTGCACTTCTAAAGCAAATCCAAGTGGTTTCTCAGGATTGGCTGATCAACCTATTCCCTTGTTATACTCTTTGTTATTATACAGCCAGTTTTTGATGGGAAATTCCCCACCCCCATTGACTGTACTATCAGAAGAAAGAGATGTCAGAATCCTGTTAGCTTTAGTTTCAGGATTTATGTCATTTTTAACAATAGCAGCATATGGTTTACTTGTCTTGTAAATTGTATTTGTGAGAAGACATTATCCCCTGATCCTGCAAAGCTGAGAATAATGATCTGAAGTGTGAGGCCTGTGAAAGATACAATTCAGTATGAAGAGTAAATAAAAATCTGATAATGCTTATAATGATACACCCTAATCCATAATATCTAGGTATTGTTAGGGAATAAAAATAAAGAAGCAAAGCCAGAGAAAAACTGAATACCCATGTTTTTAAATTCTGAGAAATATTAATACTTTAAAATAATAATATATATATTTAGGGGTTGGACTAGATGATCTTTAAAGGTCCTCCTAACCCAAACCATTCTATGATTCAGTGATTAGTGGTTTAGATAATGCTTACTGAGTTGGTTGGTTGTTTTGTTGTTTTTTTTAAATATAGTTTTTAATTAGCAGCTACACATGCCATTTGATACTGTAAAATTGGTCTTTGCTATTTTGGTATATAGTAAGTAATTAATGAATCATCTGTTCTTGTACCTAGCCAATTTATATTTTATATTGCCAGCTGGTTTATGGTATGTCAGAGATGCAGAGAAAGGTATCATGGGTGTATTACATTAAAAATACAGTTTTCATCTATTGGTACATAGATACAAACTAATCAGCAAGCGGAATTATGACCTTGTGTTATTGAAGATATTATGAAAACTGCATGTTTTTAAAGTGACAAAGAGATAGCATGTAAGCAAGAAAAGACAAAAGCACTTAGTGGTTGCATTTCCACCAATGGGTGGAGCTTCTGTAACTGGAAATGAAGCATTAAGTTACTTGTCAGTGAAATTTTTACCAGCCTCCTTAACTGGATTGTCAATGTCATACGTTGGAGGTACTTATATTACTGGGTGTTCTCTTTAATTTTATCATTTTTACTGTGTCAGCTTTTATTATCATTAACAACTAGACTCACAGACTCAATTGTGTCCCAGCAGGATTTCAGATTATTCCTCAAATTACAGCAATTTGTCATGATGTCAGTGGTTTTTAACCTATAACCCCAGGTTACCTGCAGAGTCTGCAGAGCCCGTATTTTGCATGCCATAGATTCAATTTATATTGTATGTAAACAATTACAAAAACATAAAAACCAAAAAGGCAGCCCAGGTCAAAACTAAGAGTCAAAGTCCAGCTTTTTGTGAATCCATTCTAATTAGTTTTTTTTTTCCAAATGGGGTATAGGCAATGCAATAGTATAATCTCTTTACCGTGAAATGGAGTAGGAGTGAGTCGGGCTTTTGTTAATGGCAGAATGTCCACTGCTGGTGGCAGCAACAGAATTTAGAAGGATCAGTGTTATGACTGGTATTTCTCATGATATGTGACTGTAAAGGTTTTCAAGAATTATAATGGTATTGTAAGAGAGAAACAAGCAAAGCTATCTTGAAGCTGAAAGAATGTTCTAGTTGAGGTACACCCAAAGCTGGGCAAGAGAAGGGAGGAGAGCAACTGTTCATCCTCTAGTAGCTCAGGTAAGATCTCCAGGTGTCCTCAATGCTGGAGGTGGGGGCAGATGGTCTGAAAGCCCTGAATCAGCCCTACCACCTACAGCCAGAGCTGTCTTGCAGGACACAACTGTGCTGACACTGACCAATACAGACAAGCTGTAGGACAACTCAGCTGCAAAGTGGGGGTTAGGCCAAATTTACCAACTTCACATATTATGTATGGTGTTGAAGTGACTGAGGGGGAATCTTATTATTAAATATAATGTAGTATTGCATTTCTTTTGCTGTCTTTTTATTCCTTTGTTACTCTTTCCAATACTGCAACCACGTGTTGGCCTGCTCTTTTATTCTTGAACTTTGCCTGTAACAGCATGGTCTTACAGAATCGCAGAATGATTGAGGTTGGAAGCATGAAGCACCTCTGGAGGTCATGTCACCCCTGCTCAAGCAGGGCTACCTAGAGCCAGTTAGTGAGGACTATGTCTGGATGTTTTTTAATATCTTCGAGGACGGAGACTCCACAACTTCCCTGGGCAACCTGTGCCAGAGTGTTTGGTCACTTTCACAGTAAAAAACTGTTTCCTGATGTTCAGGGGGAACCTCCTGTGTTCCTGATTGCGTCCACTGGCCCTGGTCCTGTCACTGGACACCAGAGTGAAGAGCCTGGCTCCATCCTCTTTGCACCCTCCTTTCAGGTATTTATAGACATGGATAAGATCCCCCTGAGCCTTCTCTTATTCAGGCTGACAAGCTTCATCTCTCTCAGCCTTTCCTCATACGTGAGGTGCTACAGTCCCTTCATCATTCTTGTGGCTCTCTGCTGGGTTCTCTCCAGTATCTCCATGTCTTTTGTACTGGGGAGCCCAGAACTGACACAGCACTCCAGATGTGGCCTCAGCAGTGCTGAGCAGATGGGAAGGATCACCTCCCTCCACCTGTTGGCAACACTCCTAATGCAGCCCAAGATGCCATTACCCTTCTTTGTTGGAAGGGCACATTGCTGCTTGTGTTCAACTTGGTGTCCACCAGGACCTCAAGTCCTCTTTTACTAAACTGCTTTCCATATGGGTGGCCCCCAGCACATATTGTACATGGGATTGTTCTTTCCAAGGTGTTGGACTTTGTACTTCCTCTAGGTGAACTGCATGATCTTCAAGTTATTGGCCAAATTCCATCTATTCCAGTGAATTATTGGGAGTTTTCTAGTTGATCCTTTTTATTCTGGCAGAAACCCAGTTTTTGTTAAAGAGTTGGGTCATGTACCCTCCCCCACCACTGCAAAGTGCTGGCTTTGGGGCCTTATGATGTGGCAATATAAGGAGGTTTTCTAAGAGCAGAAGGAATCAAAGACCATCCTATAACTTGGAAATACCACATTTTCCAAGGTGTGCTCTCCATTGCGTTTCAAGGACAAATACTGCTTGTCAAAACTTTTTTCCTGTTGAGTGTTATGTAGTCTTCTCTTCATTGCATTTTGGTTACAATTGAATGCCATCACTATTTCATGAGTTCACACTGTGGTATTTGAATCATGTCATTGTAAGGTCTTAATGACCTCACAGACTTACAGTAATTCAAGTAGTAGCAATTGCTGGTATGGTCATATCTCAAAAATAAGACTCTCAAATGTAAATATGAAATCTTAATGAGATATCTATAAAATGTAAGGTATGATTATTTATATGCGCTAGTTCTGATTGCATTTTTCCGGACAGTTGGCTAGAAGTATGGCAGTGCTACAGAAATGTCATGTTGTTAAATAACACTATGGAAATTTTTCCTAGCTTCAGTAGCAAATTTTCCATTAGCCACATTGTTTCTACAGTCCTATGTCTGTGTAATTTCTTTTTGATATAATTACAATGGTGATAGCAGTTATTTCCAGGGGCTGACATGATTTTGCCCCTTTAATCAGCTGCATTGGTCCCAAACAGTGTTTTCTGGTTGTACTCACTTCCTCGTTCCTGGTGATGGCAGCTGGGAAGGGGTTTTATCTGCAGGTTTGTTTGCCAGCAGCAGATCTGCAACTCTTTGCTGTCTTCTGCTTTCTGATTACTGTCACCTCAAAGGTGGAAGGGTTGATACTCAGTAGCCATCTTATATGAATTTCTATACTCTCTGAAGCGCCGTTAACATTTTCACCCTCATTAAACATATTTCCATTTGATTCTGGATTATTTCCATTATGGAAATTGTGGATAATGTTCCAAATATGGAAATGCAATACTACTACATGTTCCTGGCAGAAAAAAGTTAAAATGTAGTGTTTAAGAAGTTTGAGACTTAGGAGATCTGGTTATAGGAAATCACTTGCAGTGAAGTGAAATCTTAGTAAATCCTTGTTAGAGTGAGTGCCCCATAGTCAGGAGTCTTGCTTGACGAAGGAGTTGAGCTCAGAGGACACTCAGTAAATAGAAATGATAGATTTAGGTTTCTTGGAGCATTAGACCTTTTATCGCATTATTTTGGTGTAGTGTTGCAAGAACTAAAAAATAGCATTCTAGGGAAGCCTTGATTAGAACAGAATAAACTGAGAATAGATTTATTGTCATAAATCTCTACAGTTAAAAGTAGTTATTTTAGTGAAATACAAAGGCTGAAAGTGGCTGCTGTGCAAAATGTGGGGGATGGGTTGGCAAGAATCTGGTGCGTTGGCTTCCAGACCTCCAGTTTTGGGGGCTGTAGTTCTTGCTGAGAGGTGAGAGGCTTTGCTGCTTTGGGATTGCAAGAAGCCCTGCAGCCTTTGAGCCTAAACCCCACTTCAGCCTAGCTCAGAGACCAACAAGACTGCAGTTCTTAAGTGTTACTTTAAAAATATGAAGTAAAAATCAAACCTCTGTGTTTTCAGCCTCTCAAACACTGTAAGCAGGTAGCTGGTGAATGGTGTGCTTTTAGAAAGGGATTTGGTTAGACACAGTATTATTAAAGAGCTTAATTAAGATTTCAGGTTTTAGTGTTTTCTATTTTACTTACCTAGATAGATAGATAGATAGTTTACTGTGCCTTTTCTGCAATGATGTTATATTAAATTACTGGTTTATTCATGTATTTTCTGGTGAACTCGAAATGCTCACATCTATCACTTATATTGGTGCAAATAAATATAAATCTTCCTCGTTTCTTACAGATAAATTGAATAACTAAGAAGCTGCTCTTAATTACTGTCCAAGGAGTCACAGAAGTTACAGTTCTAAGTGTGTTACCACGGAAGTCTTTAAATTAAATGTCTTTAAATAGAACTATGCAAAATACATACGGCCAAATATTTCTGCTACATATTACTTGAAAGAATCTTTGATCTAATTGCATCTGGTTAAAATTTCTTAAAAATGCTTAACTGATGTGAAGAGAAGATTTATGGTTAGATACTAAACAGGGCTTAGGTATATGCTTAAATACAAATGTGATAAATACAAATATATGTTCATGGGCTGCCTATTTGTGGGAATTGCTAAACTTCCTAGATAGTTCCCATTGTGCCACCGAGTTTCTGAATCTAAGTAAGGAATTACCCTGAAAGCATAACCCAGGCTTGGAGTATTTCCTGCACGCATACATTTAGCTCAACAGAAATGAAACTGCGTTTCCTTTTTATTGTATTTCTAAAATTGTGTTAATGTGGGTTAGCTTCTATGAAGGGAGGGTGCAATTGTATTATCTGGCAAGAAAGGAGACTAGTTGTACACGGACGTAGATGGGATTTGTAACATCCTCTGCAGGTTGGCACTATTTCTGGTCAAAGCTGAGCGATGGGAGCTACTTAGCTGTAGGATGATCAGAACATGTAAGGATCACCGGCAATCTCAGCAATCAGACCATGGGGTAGGTAATGATGAAATAAGAATGGCAGTGTGTGTGTTGACGGAGGAATTCTATAACTAAAAAGATTACCTAAATGACAGTGCATATGAAAAAGAGCCTACAGTCACTAGCATATGTAATTCTGTGGTTGTGGTAGACACTTTTACTCTCAGATGCCTAAGCTTACCCATCTCTTAAAATACTCAAGACCCTGTCCTGGCCCTTACAGCTCACACTCATGGCAAGGGGGATCGAAGGACATCCCTCCTGGGGCATCAAGGTTGTTCAGAGAGATTCAAAGAACAATTCCCCAGACAGAGGTGAGGAAGACTAATCTAAGAAACACTGTCTAAGGGTACAGTGACCAGTGATCTGAGGACTGTAATGGAAGCAATAAAATAGCAAGTGAGCAGTCTGGGAAACCAGGGAAGTAAGCTGCGGGTCATGGCAGTTTTGAGGGGATAAAGGAAAATTCAAAAGTCAGAAAGGTGGGATCTTTAGCAGTTTATGCAGATTTGCAGTATTTATAGATGAAGCAGGGGGCTCTGCTGTTGATCCTTTTCTGCTGCACCCACCAAAGAGACATCGTTCTCTTCTTTGATTTATAATTTTCTTAAGCATACCATTATTGCATTACTTTGCCCATGCTCTGGTCTTTGTGCTGGCTCAGCAGTTCATTAGTTGAAATTAGTTCAATTCTGTTGCAGCCTATAGATATTTTAAGACCTAGCATTTATGCTTGGTCAGCAACTGCGTTAGTCCCTGTCTAGATGTAAGTAAGGTTAAATATAGTTTTGCAGAGTTTAGCAAAAATTGTACCACTAAGCGGCTGCCCCCCCTTCTTTTTTGTTCAAGTGGTTAGCGACATGTTAGGGCTTTATTTTGCTTAGCAGACCTTTCTTTTCCAACAGCAAGTTACGCTGGGGCCTTTGGCCTGTGTTGGATGAGGGCTCCTGTTACCCTCTGCTGCTGAGGTCTGTTTCCTCTTACAGCTGCAGGTTGCTGGGGTTCCAGATCCTATTTGAAGGACTGTTTCTCTATGTGCATGAAGTAACTTCAAGTGCAAAAAATTGAACTGACCTCAAGTTTGGCTCAAAAAGCCCTAAATTGCCTGGCTATGGTAAGTGTCTCAATCACTAAGACACAGATTTGTTTTCTTTTTAGTTGGGATCATTTCTGATTCTAGAAATAGGGCATTTTTTTGTTGACACCTGTTGCAGTTTCACCAGGAAGGATGGCAAATGGCCACACCCAGATTGTTTTTCTTCTTCAGTGAAAATGAAGTGATGCTGGATTTCCCATACAAGTTATCAGTGCACAATTTTATAAGTAAGACTGTTTCCCATTTATTTCCAGGGGATATTTAGTGGGACCAACTATTATAGGACTATGTTCATATTCAGGCTCTGGATCTTACATCAGCAAGCATGTCTCCTTTGGCATCTTATTTGAGACCTCTAATCTCTAGAAAGGAACTTATGTACCTTTGTGTTGAGTGTTTCAGGTGCTGATTCAAGGGAGCTCCCCCTTGAATTGGCAGTTTCCGCACTGAGCATTTCACCCCATGTTTCCAGATTCTCCTTGGGGCCAGGCATCACTCCTGCTTTCATTGTAACACTTGATTTGTAGGTGATTGGTCCTTTATTAGGTTGCGAAATCAATTAATAACTTTCCACTTACGCTGTTCCTTGTATAGTTCAAAATAAACAGTGTGTTTGAATTTGCACTTGATATGTCTTGAGCCACAATAAAAATGATTCCTTTTAATGCTTGTGCTTCTGTTCCTTTCAACTTATTCCTTCAAGAGTCTCCTTAGTCACTTTCAACCTTGTAATTCATTGTTTCCAGTGCTATATCACCTCTGTGATTGTTTTTTTTTTTTCTGAGTTTTGTTTCTTCTTGTTCGTAGGAGAGTAGCCAGAAGTGTAACACAACATTTAGGTGCGTTTGCTGCTTACTGAAGTGTAGTATGGGGATTTAATACTCCACAAAATTTGGGGTTTAGCATGTCTTGCAAACTTATTTTCATTCAGTGCTAGCATTATTTCTACATTTCTGCTTACAAATTACCCTCCCCCCCCCCAATTAAATGCTTGTGTTTGTTTTCTGCTGGGTGTTTGTTTCTTTCCTTTTTAATTGCTTAAATTTATTTTTAGCTTTTGTTTTACCAAGCGAGTAGTTTTTCAGAGATTGCAGCTCTTACAGCAGGTGTAGCATTTGTTACTGTACTTCAGATACTACAGTAATTTAAATATTTCGATGATCTAGAGGAAAGGCTAACAGCAAAATTATTGTTTATAGTGATGCAATTTGTTTTTTGAGAGATTTCCTCTCTTGAGACTGCACCATTTAGCACTGTATCATTTTCTAGAACAGCTTTTTTGATCTGCAGCAGTTCCTTCTCACTGGCCTAGGATGGCTGGGATCTGCAGTGCTCCAGAATCTCTGGATTCACATGTCTCCTCAGTTATTGTAGAACAGAGAAATACGTAACTACTCCTTGTGGTGTAAGGTAATATTGGAGAAAAAGCCGTCTGCACTATGCCTGTCTGAATTAATTAAACACTTTGGTGGAAGGAAGGAGTTAGGATGAATGTCCCATCACGTCATGTCATTTCTCTGCAGAGAATATATTTGTCTCTGCAGTCTTGTGAGAAGCATAGGCTTTTGGGCTAAGTTCCCTTCAAAGCTGTCATATTTGCATGGTCGTATGTAGAATGCGAAGACAGTAATAAATGAATCTGTATGTTGATTTTGCTTAATAGACTTGCCATGTGCAGGAATTGTTCATGAATTATTATGTCCCGAAATATTTTGATTTCGGAATTAGTAAAATGTTAGGAAGAGTGTCTGTGGTTTGCTTTTTGATGTGAAAGTGAATAGAGGCTACCAATTTAATTTGATTTTTAATTCTTTGCTTAAGTCATTTCTTCTGTTTCCTCTCATGATCTTGTGCAGAAAGTTTGTTTCTTTGTACCTGCTTTTTTTTTCTTTTTTTCCTAAACTGTTCAAGCTCTATCTCTCCAGGATTTCTATATCTTAGTGGCTTAATGCTTTTAGAATGCTGATTTTTAGAAGCTGTTTTAGAAACTTCTTTCCTTTCCCAATGTTCTGACTGTGTAGTAGCCTCACCATGCAGATGCCACATTAGGTTACTGCAAAAGCTTCCATTGCTATTCAGGAAGGATGTATGTGACCTTCAGCATGGGTTTGAATGCTGTTGTCACTTGATTCCCTCCCTCTCTTCCCAGTTCCTTTCTTGAACAAATATGAACACAAGAAAGCCTTCAAAGTTTAAGGGAGTTCTGTCAGTGCCTGTATCCGTGCTCTGAATTCCTTTGTCAGCATTGTTTCTTTGGATTGTCCGCTGCCTCCAAGTGACGATTTTATAATTATTTCACATCATATTTTCAGGTTCTCTGTTAGTCTCTTTTCAGGCTTTTCTGTCTCAGCAGGCTTCACGTCCCACTCCCGAGGGTGACATCTACAAATCTATATTTGGGATGTGGGTCATCTTGTCTTAGGGTATGAAGTTAGTTTTGTAATTGCTGCCTCGCCTGGCTGTGGAGTGATAGGTCTTGTCTGGAAACCATTTCTGACAGCATTCTGGATGAAATGCTGGGGAGGCAGCAGGCAGTTCAGCTCCTGAGGCTCCGCTGTTGTGACAGTGCCCATCAGCAACCTCTAGTGCTGCGTGCTGTGGTGCCAGTGATCTGTTCATCACAAGCAGCCACTGAAACTTCTTCCCTTCGTGATTTCCAGCCCTTTCCAGCAGGATTTTAGCTATCCTTCTTAGCACCTGTTCCTGCTTTGCAGGTTCATTACTTTTTAACAGCGTGGATATATTTCCTGCTTTTTGTGTGCTTAAAAGGATGTAATAACAAAGTTAGTCTGAATAAGCTGCATGCATCACAATTTTACAGGCTTGCATGTAGAGGCATACATTTAAAATGTTTTTCTGCACTGCAAAACCGTAGAACATGGTAGTGAGTTGCCAGTGTTGTAGGGTCATTGAGAAAGAGGATGCTATCATGGGTATCACTTCAGGGAGAAAGTGCCCCCCGCTTCCCCCCTCCACCAGACAGTGGTAACAAGGTACTTGCTATCTCATATAGTAGGTATGAGGCAGCAGGCAGGTGATGCTGTAAGCTAATTAACATTTGTGTAAAGTATTTTTAAAACTAAACTGAATTTGTAAATTAGTATACTTTCTCTAGCACGTAATGCAGTGATACCAAACCCAATGTCATATTTCTTCTTTGGAATTTATTTGTATTTCAATTTGAGAAACCTGAGAGCAGAGTAACCTCTGTTGAAAGTAAAGGCTAAGTTGGAAACATTTCTTTCAACACTAGTCCCAAACCCTACCTTCCTCCTCAGGCTCCAGTTCTGCTTGCTCATCAGTGTCCCTGGCTTCCTTGGCACAGTGACAGGCCCCAGCAGTGATAGTTTTTCTATGTGGGACTCAGTCTAAGCCCTTCTTCTAGAAGGCTGCATTTTCTACATTGTCCTTTTGTATGATGCTGTTTGCAGGGGAATATATATCTGCCTCGTGTTTTGGAGGACAGAGAAGCATGTTTTAGGAACAGATGAGCTTTGTTAGCTAGGGAACAGTGTTTCCTAAATGTCAGAATTGCTCAGGGGTACTACCTCAGTTTCCATTTGATGACTTTGATAGGGAAGACAGTGTTTATGCCCATGTAACTTCTGGTCTAAATAGGCAAAATAGCAGAAGAGTGAAAAAGAAGCGCAAAGAAGGTAAATGACCTCGCTAAAGCCTCACAGACGGAATTAGTGCTTGGTATTTGATTCCCGTCTTGCGCTCTTTCCCTTGGACCACTCCTCCCATTCCTGCTGCAGTCACTCAATAGGCTTAATCTCCAAATCAGTAAATTCTGGGAAAACTTCCAGCTTTTCCTTTTGGCATCTTGCCTGTTGTTTCTGCTTTTCCTTCCCCGGTCATTTTGCAACCTTGTTTTCCATCTCTCTATCTGGAATCGTGCTGGAATCTGTTACAGTATTCTGAAATTTGCCAAATGAAAACTTGCCTCTAGAGTGTGCAGAACTTAACTCAATTCATGTTGACTGCAATTTCTTCACGCTCTTGTTAACTGGTTCCTTGCACTCATTAGCTGATAGATTGCAGTATTTGTTTTAGATGTGATTTTAAACTGCTAAAGAAGAAGGCAAAGATGCAGTTGCTGTCTCTAACACAGCGTTTCAGTGCCATGCAAGGTTATGAGCTCACGAGATTTGTGCCCTCCTGCACTTTGCCCATTGCCAAGTTCCACTATGCTGCCTGGTTGCTCTGTCTCTCCAGCTGAGAGAGACAGACTTAAGCTGGTAGATAGGAAACTCTTTACCTTTCCAATTGCTTCTTTTCTTCAAAGGGAACTCCTGAAAGTGCTGCTCAGTGCAGAGTTGCCAGACTGTGGATTAACATGCCGTTGTGGAGCTAGGAGAGGGTCATGGTGTATGCAGCTGCTGTGGAAGGATGGGGAAACCTACTGCTTCCCAACCGAAGTGATAAGGTGGCCCTAGAGTGGAGCTTGTTTCACAGAGGGGCACCCTGAGGGCACAGGAATGTCATAGCTCAAGGCATCTGTTCTGCCTCTGGGGGACTTCTTTCAGGAACTATTACATCCAGATAGCCTGGCTGCAATCTCTTGGTTTTAGAAAAGATCATTAAATTAGTCCCAGAGCTCTCCATATTTGATAGCTCCACCACTATCACCAGCGTGCCAGAAAAAAAGAAAGGCAAAACTGCTGGTGCCTGTGTGAAAAGCTGTGAGCGTGGTCAGTTCATCCTGTGCTCTGGCTTTCTACAAACCTTAAAGTGGTACTGACTCTGCTATGCAGTGTTAACCAAAACAGATAGGGTGAAAGATGTTGAAGGAAGTTGGCTTCTGTAATTTAAATTACTTGATGATAATTTTTAATTGCTTACTTTCTAAAATTGCCATGTGCTGGGAGGCATTAGTTTTATTCTGTGTCTAGAGTATGTAGGCTAAAAATAAATTATTTCTTCTGGAGAGGTATTATTTTTAGGTTTAACACAGAAAAAGTGTGTTGAAGAAACTTCCCCTTTGTGATTAATAGAAAATTTTCTAGTTGTGATAGGAGCAGGTTTTTTTCAATACTGTTGCACTATATCATGATTTTTAATATTAAATACTCATTTTCATATACAGTAACTGTGTATTTAAATATAAATTAAATACTACAAATGTAAAGATTAAAAAAAAATACTGTTGAGGTGTTAGACTAAGAATATTTACTTTTTACTTGAGAGCTATGATTGCTATAATTCTTCTTTTATTACTTTTTATGTTAACTTTTGGCATTATCTATTTGTTTTTGTTTAGCTGTCAAAGAATCAAAGATAGAATTGAATGGTAGTGCTATATATCATGTTGTATTTGGGTATTAGACAAATAGAGAGAGGACTATTGAGAAATGTATGGGAATACAGATTTTTTTTTTTTTAAGGTAAACTCTTACCAGAGTAATTTATGATATACTCATTAGTGTCACAGAGCTATTAGAATAATTCCTTTGCAAGTAGGCATCATGTAATGAGAAGTACTTGAATATCTTCAAGCTCCTTCCTTTTTTTTCTCTACTTTCCTCTTTTGAGGTGAAGGATTTGAAAAACCCTGACAAAGTGAAATACAGGTTTCTTCCTTTCCTCAGATTATTTTCTCTCCCTATCCTATCAGGTTTTTATCTTCCTGGCAGAGATTCAGCTTCTGTTTGCTGTGCTCCTTTTAACTCTTCTCTTACTGACACCTGCAGTCTGTATTGGCATCTGTGTCATTCTTGGCCTTGTCTTTTACTTTCCTCCTTGCCTTTTACTGTCCTCTTTACCTCTCACTGTCCAGTGACACTTTCACTGATTATCTTACTCTTTAGAATACATCTAAATATACTTAGTCTTTTCCCTCTCTGGGGAGTAGAAAAAGCCCTTGACCTGCTACCCACTCTCCCTCCTTTTACCTCTGAGCTCACTGTATTCTTGTTATGCAGTTATTTTTCAACCTCTTGAATACAGTTTTTGTTGATTGCTGCTCTCCACAGTCTCTGATGACCTTCTTTTGAAGACAGCTCAAAACCAGGACTCCATCCTCATTACTCACTCACGATTTACTTAAATGACTCTCCTGGTCTGTACGTAGCTCTTCCATTTTATAGTTTGCTTGTAAATTCTTTAGGATTGGGCACACTTTTATTTCTATGTTTGTACAGTATTCAGCTCAATTAGCGGGTAGTTTTATGAGTAGGACTGTGAACTACTGTGAAAGTACAAATAATTAATATGTTTTTGATCAAAGGTTCCTTCCCCCCACGCTCTCCCTGAATGTTTGACCAGTTTAAATTACATAGGTTATTAGTGGGATTGATAAAAAGGAGCATTTCAAAATGGCATAGATAGTTATCTTCAAACGTTGTCTCACGAATTTGCATTGTGCTACAAATTTAAAGCTGAATTTTGCTAATCTTTCTCATGTGAACTGACCTACTTAAGTCAGTGGACTACTAATAACTTGCCACACTGTAAAGATTTGGCTCATAATCTTGGGGAAAGCATTTGCATACACACAGGAGATATTGTGTAGTGTTTTTGTTAAAGGCTTCCTCCTTATTCCGTTTCCCCTTATGAGATTTTTTTTTTTTTAGTTTGAAAGTGGGAAGAACAAGGAAAGCATGATCTGACCCAGATGTGATGTCTAAGGAAGCTGTCTACGAACGTCTCTAATTAAAATGGTCTGAGGAGAACATTGTCTCTGGATGGGAGTTATTGGTTTGACTTCACAAAAATACTAAGTACACTTGGCTCCTAGAAAAAATGAAAACACTCTTAACTGCTAAATTACACCTAATAAAGAAGGAGTCTCGAATTGGCAGACCGTAGAAATCACAAAGTTTCAACTGATTGAGGACAAATAAGGGGCAGTGACACGTGAGCTTATGTGGAAGGGCAGCAACATTCTCTCAGGTGCTGTAGAAATTGCAGACACCCCGGTCACAGAAATTTAGAGGTATTTACAAGTAAAATGCTTTGCAGTATTTTTTTCACAGGCTGTCAGTGTGCCTGTTTTGAGACTTTACACATAATTTATGTTATTTATTTTCTATTCATTTTCAATAATAAATTATCTATATAGTTCTTTTTCTCGAGAGAACACGTTCATTTTATGTATGTTTGTAGACATAAATTGTTCCTATGCATTTTTACTCAACTGTGTTTCTTGATTTTTGCAATCAAATGCCCTGCAAGGTGACATTTCTTCCAATTTCAGCAGTCATCATAGTAATGGGAGGAAACTGCTCGGTATTATCTCCACGTGGGAACCCACACTCTCTAATGCTGCATATTTAACTTGTGTGCCTGACTGAGAAATGTTAAGCATCCAATATGCAAAATGGAGAAAGCGAGGTTACTGGTTCACATTCTCTTAACTGCCCTCAAAAAGCTACGCTGAGTATATAAGGAGCTTAGGTTCATAACACAAGCATCTCTGTGATTTCTCTAAGACCAATTTGACTGTCTCCTCCACAGATGCTGAAGGGAAGTGCCTTCTTGACCCACACTGGTCTCACCATGGCGTTAAATAGTTGAGTGTAAACTTGCTGTTTGTTGTACTCTTTGCCACTGACTTCTGCGGAGTTGGAATTTCATGTGCAGTGTGTATTGCTCACAGACCTTTTATTGTCTTTGGAGGAACAAATTCAAGATGATAAAAAACAAACCAGTTCTGTAACATAGATTAATTTTATGCAAAATAAATACCAGTACTTGCAAGGTCTCCTTCCTCATTTCAATCAATTTCTAGGTATGTTTCCTCATTCATTGTATTTACAGGTTCCCACAGTTACTTTCTGAACTCTAGCTAGTATTGTCAGGTATTTATGCTGTACTTGTTTCAAATAAACAGGTAGAAAATGCAGAGTAATAGATGTTAGGATGGTCCACCTAAAGCTGCTGGCAGAGCTGGATCCTTGTTTTAGGATACCAGTTTGTACCTAAGACTTCAGCTGTGCACCGGGCCGTGCATATCCGTAAGGAAAACTTTGCTGGGTGTGTGACAGCAGGTCCTGATTTGTTTGGTGTTGCTGCTGTCATGCTCACCCCCTAAGCAGAAAGAGAGCGGGTTTTGTGCACAGCCTTGAAAACTGGCTGGTACCAGTATGTAAGTAGACAGGACATCCTAAACACGAAAGGATTTGGTACATGAACAAGCATAGGCAAAAGCAGCAAATGACCAAAGAGGATAGGGCAGGCACTGGAAAGCTGCCAGTACCACCACACACAGTATTGACCGGTCCTCTCAATGCAGAAATAATGTTTCAAGTATTGTCAGCTACAGAAGCTGTATATAAATAAAAAGTGTTCTATACAGTTGCAAGTCTTGAATAACTTGTTTAGATTTTATGATACTGACTTGTCAGGTTGAAGATGGTTCTGTTTTATGTTGCTTTATCAATGAGAAAGGGAAGAAGGTCATTCCATTGCTATTCTTTCTCTCCCAAACTTAGTTCATCCTCAAATTAGATGTTTATCCCTCAGCAGGTTTTTACATAGTTCTCTACTTTTCCAGAATCACATGCCTATTTTATAGTAATAAAATGGTATTTGAACTTACCTTCAAGAACCATATGTCCTAGCTTCATTAAAAAGAAACTAAAGCAAAATCAAAAACTGTGCAAGATTCACACAGGATTACACGAAATGCTGAAATAATGCTGACAACCAAATTGTATTTTTTGTGTTCAATTCCAGGGCCTAAACCACAGGACTGGCCTTCTGTCCTCTACATTGGTTTTGTGATTGCGCACTCCCTTCTCATGCTGTAGTGCTGGTTTTGGTGCACAGACATTTATTTACTATTCAAATTTCTAAACTTCGTTGATACTTGGACCTTTTCAGAATATGTGCCTTTTGGAGCAAACAGTTCATGGTTTGATAAACAGATACTGAAAGCTTAAAGAAACTGCTTCTCTGTTCAGTTGAAATAATTTTGCTATAAGACATTAAACACTTGAACTAAAGAAGAAGCTTTATTTTATAATGCAGTTATTTTCCTCTTCTACTTGTTCTCCTGTTTCCGAGTATACAGGTTTCAACATTATTTTTCCAGAATAATGGGTTAATACGGTGAATGAAAGTAGGAGGTCTAAGAAAACCCCATGACCTGCAAACACTCCCTTTGTCCAGCTTTTTTTTTCCTGTCCAGGGAAGCCACAAAGGTTTCTGTTTTCTGGCCCTCATTTTCTTCGTACTTCGTAATTTGTCTCACATCTGCAGAACTGGAAAAGAAGAAAAGATAACAGTTATTTTATCCTTCTTTTTCCAAATGGTTGCCTTGCCTCTAATGATTCCATTTGCATAGGCAGATATTTGACAATTTGAGTAATATTTATACAGGCTGACATTGAACGACTGTTGCTTTTGCTGCATGTGACAGTATTGACTAGCACAAAATTGTGGCCACACGTTAGCGTGCAGTACGTGTTGATGCAAACCCATTTAAGCAGCTTGAACTTCTTCTTTCCTTATCCCCTCCCTTAATTTTTTCATTGCCCATCTTACCAGCAGAAGAGCTAAAATAATTACCTGCAGTCTCATTTTTCACTTTCCTACATGCAGATCTTGTGCGGTTGGGCAGCGAGCGGCTGACTGGGAGGGGCCTGCTCTGATGCAGCACAGGCATATGACAGCAGTAGCAGCAACAGCAAGCGGAGCCCTTCTCCGGGCGGGTTTTGCTGCAGTACGCTGATTGCCACTTTACAGCATCCAGCAAGATCCCCAGCAGCAGGCACTTGGAGGAGACTCTGCGTGGGCACTTGTTTAAGGAGTACCTGACTAAACAATTGGGTTATTCTTTAGCTGCGGGAGAAGTGCCTCTATTCCCTTCGCGCGAGCTCCCTACTGGCTTTCTGCATTCGTATTTTATCGGAGCCGTTTCTCCCTCCGTCTTTCTCCCGCTACTTCTTTTTTCCTTCCTCCTCTCCCCCTCTTTTTTTTTTTCTTTTTCCCCGATCGTTATTCACCCCCCTCAAATCTGTGCTGCATCACTAGCTCTCATTATGCTGTGCTCAGTAGCCCAGTGTGTTCTCCGCCTCTGCTAGGCAGTGGCAGCATGGATGGTGCTCTTGTGACGACCTCTGCTGATGCTATCAGTCCACTGCGGATAGGCATGCTGAGTAATCCTGCTGTAAATGGGCGAGGACACGGACACACGAAAAATTAACCACAGCTTTCTTCGAGACCACAACTATGTGACTGAAGGTAACATAAATACTGTCATTATTCTCTTCTTGCATTGCAGATTCTCTGCCAGGAATGCACTATCATGTGTGGAGTGTAGGCTGTTCTGCTTTTTTTCTGTCTTTTTTTTTTTTTTTTTTCCAGGCAGGGAGACTTTCAAGGCGTTTTTCTGTATCATGTAGCAACAGAATCTGATGAATTTGCTAAATCCCAAAGGCATTCTGTCATACTACTGCAGTATATGAAACTATGTGAGCTGAAGAAGGTCTTGCATTGTGCTGAGTTTCTGCTAGTGAGGTGTGCAGCACCTGGCATTGAATGCATAGTAGCTGCAGTGTGGAAGATTGGAAACAGTTGATTACTTAAAAAAAGATGTAGTGTTGGAGAGCACTGAAGTAAGAGAAAGAATTTGTAAAGTTAACTGTTTGCCGGTGTAATAAAGGTTATGTATCTCATTTTGGTAATTATAGCCCGAGTATCACAGACATTGTGGAGTTGATTGTTCCCTAGAGAACTGTGTACATTTAGAAGGGATATGTAAGCATAATCTTTTGAAATACTGATGCTTCCATCTTCTGTGTATGTGCAAGGTACCTTCATTTTAAGTAATTCAATGGATGGTACCTTATTACATAAAAATGAATTTTCCTGCAGGTGCCACACGTTAAACAATGAGTGAATTTACCTTGGGACCAGTGAAATGGTTGAATCGGGTACTGATCCATATTTCCTTGCCAGAAAGTTGGTTTAAGAACAGGCCATTTTAAGACTGACTGGTTGATTGAACAGGAGAAATGTACTTGTATGTGGTTGGCTTTACAAATACATTTGTGTGTGCAGAGTTTTAACAGCACTTTCCAGCAGCAGAAACAGTGCTTCAGTGTAGGCTTATATAATATGAACATACTTAACACGAGGGTCAACCAATACTACTTGAGACTCAGTCTCCAGATTCTGTCGTCATTTGATCAGTGCTCAGTCACTTAATACTCCCATGCTGCATCCTGAAATGGGATCAGTTGATGCTTTCTTGGTTATTGATGATTTGCATTTTTTTAGGATGTAGAAAACAGCGTGATGATTTTGCCATACTGGGAACACAAAGCAGATTTTTCAGAAGAAAAAAGTGCTGTGTACTGTATTTGTTACCACTGGCTGGTGTAACTGTTTGCTAATCTTGCCTCTAGGACATTCTTTGCATTCTGGTTTGTGTTTTGGTGCATTTTTTTTTGTTTTGAATATTTGGTTAATGCTTTTTGTCTGAATGATGATTTCTGTTTTGAGATGTAGTTACCTGTAATAATATCTGAAGAAACTTAGTCTTTAATTTATAAATCTTTGCCTTAGATTCTGCAAAACGCACACTATAATTACTGCAGTGTACTTGCTACATGTTGAGATTCAGATGTATATTTAATGGGCATGTGCAGCTATGTTGAAATTTGGACTTTCAAGTCTGTCAGTTTTGTAATCCGAGGAAAATAATCCCTTGTGGATTTTGTAAATCAGTATTCTCCTTTTTTATATGTTGCGAGTGTTTTAAAAATTAGATGGAGATTTTTTAATATTTCTTGGGATACTGCTGATGCAAATGTTAGATTTTTTTCATGCTTTATCTTTACTTGATTTTTGGCCTAGGAGGACTGGATGTTCTGTGATTGAACATGAAGTGACTTGTCTGAAAGTGGTCAAAATAAACCTTGAATATCAATGTCTGTAATATATTTTCCCTGTGATCAGAAGTCATCATGAAATATGTTGGCATCTGATTTTGACATAGATGAAATCTGGGAAACTTTCAGTAGCAAAGTATTAGTTCTTCAGCTCCAGCTAGCGTAATGTTTCTTGGGAATGCTCACTTGGTCAGCTGTAATAACATTTTTCATATCTGTTGTATCTGATATTGCCACACATTTTAAAAGGTCGTGATAATCATGAGGGAATGGAATTATCTGCGAAATTTTTCCAGGGGCACCTTCAGCTCAAAGAGGACCATCACAAATTTTAATTTCTCATTGATGTACTTTTTTAAAAACGCATAATGAAGACGTAATTTAAACTGCTGCTTAAGATGTGATTTGCTTTTTCACGTTGTTTTATTTTGTTTAAAGGTTTGGCTCTGTGAAACAACCTTTAACACTTCTCACCTGTAAAGGCCTCAAGTCCTTTTACAGTCCTTGCATTTGGTCCTGTGCTGAGGTAGTGCTGCATGTATGATAGTAACACACACATAGAAGTGCAGTCGCAGATAGTAATGCGTTGCTTTCTTAGAGTGGAAAATAATTTCACAGGGGCCAAACCCAAGTCTTTTCTCTTGGGGTCTTTGGCTTTTGTCATCCACTGTTTAAAACAAAGATATGCTTTATATTATATCCAGTTTATTAGAGAAGTTACTGATTTGTTGTTGTCTGTGAATAGCTACAATTTTATCTCATGTTTTCAGAGTTTTAAAATCTTGGGAAGGAGTGTCCTCTGTCCTTGCTGCTCCATGCAGCAGACTACATTAATTTACAACACAAGGTATTTTTGACCTTTATATGCACCTTCTTCCTCTCCATTCCCTGAGGAAAGTAAAGCCAACAGTAAGCAAGAAAATACGGGTTAACTATAGTGTTGCTTTAGTTCTCTTCCTCTTTTGCTTCTTCAATAATTAAAAAAAAAAGAAATCATGTGACATATGAAATCACAGGGTAGAGGAAAATGGTGAGCCAAATCTGCTCTGCTGTGCTCTCGGTAGTGGACAGGGTGTGTTCCTAATGAAACTTTTAGCTTGAGCAAAGTTGAGTTTCATCTCTTTGGTAGGTCCTTATTTTGTAACATTGGGATTATCTGTTTTAAACTTGACTACCTTGACTATGGAAAATTGAATTGGTTTTTACATCTAAAAAATTCCTTGATCTGATGGCTGATGTTGTGCTGTTTATGTTACACTGTTTTTGGTAATAGGTGTTACAGACACATGTGACAACAGCGACTACCTGAACTTGTTACATATACATATCTGCAGTAAAACCAATGGAGTTAAAATAAGCAAGACTTGAATAATTTTGTCATTGTAAGTCTTAAAAGTATGTTACAGCTGTACAATGGAAAAATAAATTAAAAATTTAATTCCAGATGCAATATACCGTAGGTTTTTCAGTGATCACTTTGAAAAGTGTTTTTTAAAGGAAACTGATTTAATTGGAGTTGTTTGTTTGGGGAAAACAGAAAAGACCTGATAAGACTTGTAAAGAAAGAGGAGAAAAGACCTAAGACCTAGAAAATGTGACCTGTGAGTAAGGATTAAACATGTGAAGGTGGTGTAACACTGGGATATATTGCCTAGGGAGCTTGCGTGGTTTCTGTCACTGAAGTTTTTAAAAGCAGACGACATAGATGCCTGTAAGAAATGACATGGGAATAGCTGAGCCTCCCATGGGGTAGAGGGATGGACTAGATGACCTCTGGGATCTGTTCAGGCTTGTTATTCATTGCTGAGCTGTGTTTTATCTCTACTGCCTTTCACACCCCAGAGGTGGGAACCAGCTGCCCAGGAGGTTGTTGGGTCAGTAAAATCTATTATTTCCACAACACCTTTAGAAGAACTGAGAAGAGGGGAGGGTCACGGGGTAACATGGGAAAGAAGGTGGGCTGGACAGGAGAAGCATGAGCCTTCGTTAATTACAGGCAAAGTCTGCCAGGGGAGATGGCAAGGAAATTGTGGACATTGAGTTGCAGTAAGGGATAAAGGAGGGAAGAGTCTTGTTGGGGGCAGAGAATGTCTTTCAGTCTGAGAGCTCACATGAGGTTACCTGTGCATAAAATTAATGGTAAAAGTGACAGAACTGCTGATGTGCTTTGCTGTCTCAGGACATTGGGATCAGCTGCACAGCATCTGATTCAGAACAGTGTCTTGCATGGTATGGTTGCTGTGTTTCTGGCAGGGCCAAAAGTTGTGAGAAACATCAACGCTGCTCCTTTGATCAACTGCATTGTTAATTCAATTTCTCTGTGTTTTACACATTTAATGATTGATAGAGAAATAATGAGCAGAATTCACTATTCTTACCAAACTGTGCTAAAGGATGTGATTCACTTCCATGATCCCAAATTTATCTGGAGAAATGCTTCTCTGGTGGTGAAGGCATTGTCTGCAGACAAGTCTACTGTCTGGATTCATCCCTGCCCTTTTATGGACTATCTCTGCTTTGGGAAGAAATAAGACGTGGCTCATACTCCCAGTTTCTAGAAAGAGACAGGTTCCCCTCTTGGTCTAGGCCTGCAAATTCAAGTGAAGCCAGTGATGTAGCACAGGCAAAGTGGGGCAGAAGCTGACCTTCTCTATCTAGTCATTTATATGGCCAAATGGTGCAGATTGGTTCCATATGGCTTAACTTCTATTAAAAAGTTAATCATGTTAATGGTGTATTAACCTCCTCAAATATGATACTTGAAGAATAATGAGAATTACCAGTGTAGTGTAAAACATATTGAATCATAACCATGTGAACCACTTATTATAGAGAATGAAAAAAGACATTTTTCTTCTAATGATTTTAAAGGAAAATCCCCTGCAGATAATGAAAACAGATTTTGGGGGCTTTTTTTCCCTTAACTATAGAAATTAGTATCTCTGTTCTTCATTAGTCAAAATTAATGGAAATTATCTATTTTCATCTGCCAAGAAGAAATTTATTTATGAACTTGTCTTTCATAAACATCTCAAATATAATTTGAATAAGAGCTGACTACCTGAGAGCATTGGATGAATACAGTGAACAGGTACAGTTCTAGCAGCTCCAGCTCTCCATCAATCTAGTTGTTCACTTATTTCTGAGAATGGCTGGTAACAAGCTTATTAATAAAAATGCAAGATGTAAATCTTTCTCTTTTAACCTCTGGCAATTTGGGATTTATGTTGTGAATATTGATGATTTTTTGCTTTTGACAAAACTCATTTAGAAACAGTTTTAGAATGACCCTAGAAATTATTGCTGATTCTTATTGTAGCCACTTGTGTTACTTATTTATTTTCTCAAGTCAAGGATGAACAGAGGTAAACCTTGTTAAAGCGTAACTTTCCCCTTGTTAAACAGGATCTAGTTATGCCTTTTTGTGCACAGATTAGGTTCTTCATTCACAATGCTATTCAGATTAATGTTGTGGGTAGCCTTGAAGATTTGGATTAATAAGGTTTATTCAATCTAAGTGACGTTGCTGACTTTGTAATCTTTATTCATGCAGTTTAGTCGGAAGAAGCCATGGAGGCAGGGCTTGAGCACAGCTGTCACTGGCTTGTGCTGAAGCCTGAACCATTTGTTCACCCCCTCAAATCTGCAGCTGGATGTGTGCTTCAGCACACAGGAAAATCAGACATTGGTACTACCCAAAGCTTGGATCTGCATAGCACAGGCAGTTAAGGCAATGTCCACTATGGGCGACATGGGGCAGCAGTTCATTCAGGCAAGCCTGCAAAAAAACGATAGAGATTTAGCCAAAGTTAGCAATGCTTGTCACTATGCATACCAGCTACACACTCAAAGTACTCTATCGATATAATGTTCATACTACACCTGTTAGGCACTCATAATACCATAATTTCTATTTTACTTGCCAGATATGCTTTCTGAAGAAATTATGATCAGGAGTAGGATTTGGACAGTTGACAGCTGACCCTCAAGTGGGACTTGATGGTTTCTTGATTTTTTTGTTCCTAGCATTCCCAGATAGCAGGGACAAAAGACCTGTCCCTTCAAGGAAGGAGTTAGTTTAGTGACTGGCTTTAGATCTCCTAAGAGAGCACTTCAAGCCACTTAGGGCTGCAGTACATGCTTAAAAGGCATGGAGTTAACTTGATTTGGATCTGCATTTAATGTCATGCCTCCACATGATAGTTATTCACCGGTGTCACATGTAACCTGTGAAATGTTACCAGGTTTGCTAAATTGAGTTGCAGTTGTTCCCATCTGCAAAGGCATAAATCTCTAATGCTGGAGAGCTGGTTTTGGGGGTTTGCCCTCATGGACCGATGGCAACCTTGACTATCTTCACATGCATACATGAGAAACAGATGATCTTGCACTCTGTAACTTAATAATGACTGCATATAGTTGCTGCATAGTGTTAGAGGTCCTGGAGAAGTGAATAAGATGTATTAATAAAAGCACCATCTAGAATATTAGCAACATGATAAACAAGCCAAGCTGCTTCTATGGCAGCGAATATGCAGACCTGCAAAAGAACCTGGTTGTATCAGTCTGGGGCTTTTTTCAGGTCCCAGCACTGTCTGAGTGGCACAAAAAGACCAGCTGGTTTCAGCAATTTAGCCTATATGCAATTTATTCATATACCTGTATAACTACTCTGTGTAATATAGTACATATAAATCTTATAAACAGAAGTTCAGAGGTCAGTGTAAGAGAAAATGCAGACTTAAAATGTGATCTGTGCCAGATTTCCTTCTAATTGAAACTGACAATTCAAAAGCATTGACTAATGTAAAACTGAACAATGCTGTCCAGGTAGAGTCAGTGTCGTTGTTCACCACAGGAGCAGTTTGTGTAGCACCTGCACCGTTATGGAAAGAGAACTGTATTTTGCAGTATATTTTGTTTTCTACATAAACCTCAGACATTTCTGCAAGGCATCATGTATTTCAACAGTGAGTTTAGAGAATGATAGATGTGGTTCTTATAACAGTTTAAAATGTGAAACACGATACAATAGCACTAAATATTTTATAATGGAAAAAGAACTGAGTATCGTTTATTACAGCCATATAAAGATAATCAATCATTACTGCTTATGTTGTTTCTGGATTCTTGAGACTTTCCTTCCACAGGTTATTTCATCCACTGTAGTAAGACTGTGTATAGAGGAGTATATGCCAAGAGAAGCCAAGGTATTTGCTGGCTACTATCAGTGCAGTTGTTTTGGCTAGGGAAAGGATGGTAGAGTAAGTAATTATCTCAGAAAATCAGAGGAAGTTATTATGAGGCTTCTCAGTTTTTAAACAAGAAAGTGTTTTAAATGCACCTGTAGACACATTAAGGCACTTCCTTGATCAACTATTGCTGCAGTTCTTAGGTTAACACTAAGCTTGCCTATAGCAACCAGTGTGATCTATATTACTGCTTCCCTGGTTGAAGTTCTCCAGTTCTTTACCAAGAACAAAAACCCCACCTAGGAAAGCAGACTTATATTTGGCAAGAGAGTTCCTTTCCTCAGGAATGTTTTCTTGCTGAAAAACTATTGTACCTGTTGTTTTTATTGCTTAAATGCAGCTGAGAGCAGACTATGTTTTGCCAGTGCAAGTACAAGTAATAAAAAAATACATTAAGAGTCTCATTCCTAATAAAATCTTTCAGCGTAACACGTCATGCAATTCCGTGGCTTTTGTGAGTTATTAGCATGAAAGGGGTTTTGGATCTGTATTGTTAAATATAGCAGTGCTTTTTCTTTCATATTGACTGTTTCATCTGTTTAAAGAAGAAAAGAAAAAGAAGGATGTGTGTAATATAATGACATTTGTGTGTGTTTTACTTGGGAACAGAGTACAGAAGAAAGTAAAGGACTGAGAGTTGGTTTATTATTGTCTAGTGTCAGTTCAACTCAAGTCTGAATAGAACTTAATTAATCATTACCTTAATTCTTCCCATTTGTGGTGCTTTTGTTGTTCATGTGACCCAGGCATTGCAAGGAGTTGTGCAAAGACTGTGCAAAATAACACCATTTTGCACAAGTTCTGAGGTTAACGCTGCCCTGTCATAGTACTGATTGCAATAATGACAGTCATAGCAGGCTCTGCCTGTTGGGCCACTTTCTAGTAAAAAGTAAAGTTCGTCAGAGTTCTATTAAAAATAAATGATTGCTTATTTCATTCCCTCTGTTTTTAATGGATCCATGTTATTTGTCCTTAATCTAAGATGTTAAATGAGCATTTGAAGTAGAATAAAAATAGTTTTCAAACAGTGAGCTGGTAACTAATTTTCAATAATTAATTTTTAAACTCTTAGTCAGTGTACCCTCATGTTCTATTAACTTTGAGAGGTTTCAATTTATGATAGAAGTTGGCACGAGATCTTTAATAAATCTTTCTAAGGTTTTCAAATATATAGCTGTACATCAGACTCTGTTTGTCATGATTTCATAAATAATTTCTGATAGGATGTCTTTATTTTTACATTGTGATATGCTAAAAGAAAAAATCAACTAATGAATTCAGTAATAAAAATTTGGTAGTAAAATTCAACAAATAGGCACAGTGGACTGGTAAGTGCAGGGCAAAATTGGCTGCCAAGGAAGCAGACAAGACTCTCGTCATACTCCATGTTGATTTTCATACCCTGCATGATTTGTTATCTTTTATTTCTACATGCAGATCTGTGATATGGGAATAACCAGTACCAGATGAAGTCAGATGTGTATCCTCTAGTCTTCTTTTGAATGGAAGATTTAGGTCAAGTATATTCTCTTTAATCAGCAGTGAAGCTCAAAGCAGGATTCACATGTACAGTCTCATTGAAATAGGTAGCTGCCAATTATTCCACATCTTACAGATATTCCTGGAACACCTGATGCTAAGAGTCAAGTAATGGTCATATGGATGGTGGTATTTCTCATTGGTCAGGTGCAGTGTGAATATCATTTTGTGCATGTTGTGTGCACTTGTGCTTTTGTGTATGTTATAGTCACAGAAGTCTTGTGGATGACTGCTACTATATGTTTTCTGGTGTGTCTGTTTTCCTTCAAGTTGCTGTGCTTGAAATGTATAGCTAGAAGTACTATAATGGTGTGTAGAAGTTTCAGCACTGGGAGATGGGACAGTAAGAGCTTCTATGTAGGGCACTCTATTTCTTTCAAGTCCCATATGATTTACAGACTATCTTGATCTGTGTATGTCAGTATTTGGTGATCAGGGAAGTGACACTTGGTCTGTGACTGGTGCAAAACTTTCCTTATACCATGGTGCGAGAAGCAGTGTCCTTGCATCTCTGATTTTCCCCAGTGAGGGTGATGAGCTGCAGTTTTCTGAAAACTGGATTACTTGGACAGGGATTTTATTTTCCAGGGTTGAGTATGTACTTAACAGTTAGATTAAACATTTCTGTGCTTCCACTTGCATTTCGGGAAAATGGGTCATATAGAGTAGAGGCCTTTTGTGATGCCAGGTAAATATTACAAAGGTGATAGATTAGAAAAATTAAGTTGCATCTGCTAGCAGTAATGATACAGAAAATTAATCAATTATATTAAAACTTTAAATTCTTGCAGCTAAAAAAGTCTTATACTATGTCCAAATGCAGTTTTTTAGTTGCTTAAACTTTGAACTGTCCTGCAGAAATTACTGCAGATGTGATGTGTGCAGGGTACAAACAAATAGTTGTTTGTTGCATTGGTCTTTCACATTTTTTTGGTTAGGTTGAAATACTAATTATTTTTTTTTTTCACTTTTTCATACCTTCCAATTAATTTCAAGGTATCTTAAATTTGGAGTTTGGTTTGAAGCTCCATGCAGATGTGGTTATTGCCAGTAAACAGTCCATTTTCCAGAGGAAGCTGTATCCTGGGCTGCCCACCCTTCCTTCTCAGATGCTGTTGGAATTGGTCCCATTGCAGGGGGAGTGTCAGCAGAAAGGATAAGTGAAAGAGGCCCTGGTTAGCCCACCAACCTGAGTCCAGCTTTTTCAGAAAATGTCAGCAAATTTGGCTTATTTTTAAATTTGCCTCTTGGTACCAGAGAGGGAAACTCCACATCTGCCTGCTTCTGCTCACAGGTTGTCATGTGTCTTCATGCTGTCAGTCATCAGCACCCCATCACCGCTCCATGCAAACCATTAAATGTGCATCAGTTCCGTCAGTGTTGTAAAACTTGCATAGTAGTCATGCTAACTGTAATCCTTCAAAACCACCTTTTTATAAGGCTTTTGTAATATTTATGTACAGTAGAAAGAAAAGGGGAAATACAAGCATCAGTACATTGGAAAAATATTTGACAGTTATCCTGGATGTACCTGGGAAATGGCAGTAATAGCAGTAATGTTAAATCTGAAAGCAGAAAGCTTTGGTGCTTCTGCACTATAAATAGTTACTAGCAAAGATGATTGCCCATGTAGAGAATTGTTTGCAGAGGGATTAATTTCTGATTGTTAAGTGTAAGTATATTTATAGAGAAAATTATTTTTGTTCCTGAAAGCCAAGCAGTTGGTGTAAATTGGAGGAATTAGCGATTTGGACTCCACAGAGTAAACATCAGCCTGGTTATTACAGATGAGACTTGATAGATGTAGTTATATTAAGGTTAGCACCAGAAGCTATTCCTTTATTTTACTTTTTAATGACTGAATTAAGTTTTTATGGCTGGCACATTATTATTAGCAACTGAATTTACAAAGTTTTCTTTAAAAAATATCCAGTTTGGCAGAGTTTCCTTTCCTGAAATGTTAGAAATATTTCCAAGCTCTTAATGTCCCTCTTGATAAGTCACCTCTGGTCTTGAAATCTCCATTCATAAATTTGTTTGTGTGTATGAGTGTATAGTTTCATGGATCTTCATTGTCCAAGACAGCAATGTGTCCAGTAACTCCACAAACACTTTTGAGATTTTAAGACTAAGTGGAAAACTTTATATGACTTTTCCAAAATTTAAAATGTAATTGTCTATGTTGAAAATACTTTTAACTTTAGAGCTACCGCTAACCACTTTGACTGGCTTTAAATGGATTTCTCTAGTGTATTCCTCTGTCAGCTACTACTTCTAAAATGTTTCATTCCGCAGCTTGACAGAAGAACTTACAAGAACATACTAATTCTGTAGTTTGCTTTAAAAGATCTGTGTTGTAGGTTAATGGGGTCAGTATCTGAATTAAAGATTTAACTGTCGATACCTGAAATGTGTAAAATCATAGAATAGTTGGGGTTCAAGGGAACCTTTGAAGGTCATCTAGTCCAACCCTGCCTGCAGTAAGCAGAGGCATTGATATCTTCAAATAGATCAGGTTACTCAGAGCCCCATCCAGCCTGACTTTGAATGTTTATGGGATGGGGCATCCACAAGTTTCCTGGGCAACCTGTTCCAGTGTTTCACCACCCTCATCGTAAAAAATTTCTTCCTTATATCTAGTCTGAGTCAACCTTCCTTTAGTTTAAAACCATTACCCCTCATCCTGTCGCAACAGGCCCTGCTAAAGTACTGTCCCTGTCTTTCTTACAAGTTCCCTTTACGTACTGAAAGGCCACAGTAAGGTCTCCCTGGAGCCTTCTCTTCTCCAGGCTGAATGACCCCAACTCTCCAGTCTTCCCATAGAGGAGGTGTTCCGGTCTGACAATTTTTGTGGCCCTTCTCTGGACCTGCTCCTACAGGTCCATGTGCTGAGGGCTCCAGAGCTGGGCACAGTTATCCAGGTGAGGTCTCACCAGAGCAAGGTAGAGAATTGTGTCTCTTGACCTGCTGGCCATGCTTCTTTTGATGCAGCCCACCATGTGATTGGCCTTCTTAGGAGGTAAGAACACTTTGCCAGCTCATGTTGGTTTTTTCATCTACCAGGGTCCCCAAGTATCTCCAGAGGGCTGCTCTCGATCCACTCATCCCCCAGCCTGTATTGATACTGGGGATTGCCTTTACCCAGGTGCAAGACCTTGCACTTGGTTGTGCTGAACCTCATGAGGTTCACATGGGCCCACTTCACCTTTTCCAGGTCCTTCTGGATGGCATCCTGTCCCTCAGGTGTGTCAACTCAGCTTGGTGGTATTACTGTGATTAGATATGCTCTATCACAACAGTAGAATCCAAAAAACTGAACTTGAGGAGCGGAATAAAGGAACTTATCAGAGTCTGCTTTTAAAACTGAACAATGGAAGTGCTCCTGTTCTTTGCCTTTAGCAGTTTTGCAGTGCAGTCCAAAAACTGTGACTTGAAAAGCAGAGTTTTTTTTAAGTGAAACTCCAAAGGAGTTTGCAAGGCAAGATATACTAGTTAAATAGCACTTATACCTGCATCCAAAATAGATGAAAGGCAGCTAAATGAGATTTGACTACATGTGACATGAGATACATAGACATTTTAACCAGGACCTGCCATCATGGGTGGAACCTGCTGCTAGAAGAGGTGCAACACAGTTCTAGAAAACTTGAGCACAGTTATTTCACTGGTTTGCTCATCTTGGACAAGGAATTTGGGGAGGTCTTGTGCTTTAGCTTGTAAGTGGTGGTTTCATGAGTTTATGGAGAGTTGTTTTTTCTGTTCCTTGTTTTGTGGCCCACTGAGAAAACTTCTGCTGGAACATTTTTTAAAACTGCTGTTACTGGTGGAATGATGAGTAGAGTTTACTGACAGTGCACGATAGTAGCACATAGGGCAGGAACAGAGACGAGGCAAAGCACTTGTTCACCCTAATAGTTCTTGACAGCAATAACCCAACAGTTCCTTGAAGCTTTTATCCAATTCAGTATCCCCAGAGACCTCCTCTTTTCAACTCTGGGGCTACCCAGATTATATTCATGGATGGTCCATTTATTCTTTTGAAGCTAGCTGCTTTAAAAACTGTCCATTTTTTATGTGTTTCTGTAAAATAACTGATTGTTCTGGGGTCAGCTTCTTCCTGCAATTCTGTGAGTGAGTCTCAGCGAAGACATGTTCTGCCTCCCCCTCTGTATGTTCTTCTCTGTATAAAAAGGAGAAGAAAATGATTTAGAAAGCTTTATTAGCTTATTTTTCAGAGGGCAGAGACTTTCTGCAATGCAGACAAACTAAATGCAGAAGTTAATATTAAAACAGAAATGCTTTGGAAGTCCAGTAAATATGTGAATAAGCATGTGGAGTCTGTCTGTGCTTCTTTTGCTGCTCCTTATCCCTCTTGCAGTGGATCACTGTGGTGGTGAGTACATCAGCCTCTCAATGCTCCCCTGAATTGCTGCTACTAGCAGCCCTCTGCGTGGCAACACTGGAAACATAACAATCACATTTTTTGCCCTTATTACTACTTCTAAAGTTACAAAAAGCAGGGTTCCATGAGGAGCTCTGTGCTGCTATGGTTGGTCTTTCAGCAACAACCAAGCTTACTAGGGTCTTCAGCTAATTTAAAGCTGGTCTGCCTGTACCCTATATAATCTTCCTAAATTGCTTTCTTCTGTCACTGTTTCTGGTTGAGGTGAATTTCATCATATTGGGATTTTTGGAAAATCTCATTTTACCAACATAAATACTTATGCCTATATAATATATTTACCACAATAAATGTGATATTAAACAGAGAAACTATGGCTCATGTCTTAAATATTTTAACTGACAGATAGCTGGTGTTTTCTGGAATCTAAATCTCAGATCCAGTAACATACCACACTTGAGGAAAAAGGATAATGTTGATTGCTTCCTGTAATTCAAAATTCAGCTGAGTCTAAAATAGATCTGTTTTTCTAGATGTCTGACATGTGGTCAAAGCTAAAAATTACACAAGAGAGTATGGATATTTTGGGACTAAATATTTCACAAGAATGATTTACATTTTCCCCTGGTTCCCACAGCCTTCTACCCAGGCAACAGACACTTTCTTAAACCTAATAGTCTGCCTTGAAGTCCCCTTTCATGTGCTTCTGGTATGTGTCTTCGTGCTGCTAAAGTTCCTTTGATCTCCTTTTGGCCACCTTCCAGACCATCTTTTAATTCCTTTTGTGAAATTTCCATAGCAGCTTTAATTCCTGCCAGAAGGCAACTGTTCCATCTCTGTTCAAGCAGGGCCCCAAAGCTTTAAATTCTCGACATGTCTTTCTCTGGAAGTAATACTCCCTGCTCAGACTTTGGAGAAGTCAGGAATATGTAGATCCAAGCAGTGCTGGGGGGAGAAATAAAGAGATGGAAGTATAGTCGTTCCACCCTTGACTACAATTGTTCTGTTTGCTGCTTGATTTGATTGTAGTGATGCTTGGCATTTATCTGCAGTACTTGCTACTCTTCAATCTCCAGAAATTGAAAAAAGTGGAAATCCAGCCAAAACCATAACTTGTTTGGCAATCTTTGCCAAATGCTTTCTGCTCTCTGTACTTAATATCTATTGAATCTTGTGACTTCAATACCTAGAATTACCACTCAGGACTACTCTATTACTGTTATTAAAGGACACAGATGTGACTCAAAATCAACTTGGACTTGGAATGATTGATTAATTTGTAGATGACCCTCAGGTGCAAGGGGAGAGTATTTTTGTAATTTCTGAAGTCCTTACTTTACACCATTCTACTGAAAAAAACCCTAAATTTGGAAGGAGGCCTGGCAGGCTTCCTGGGTAAGGTTCCTAGTTAAATAGGTTAGTATCAATAGATTTGTCTGAAGAATGGGGTCAGAATTTTATCACATTATCATAAGGGAAAAACTGAAACACACTACTTCTTTTTGTTAGGACACTAAGATCTGTGTTTCCATCAAACAGCAACAATTTCTTATTTAAATCCCTGACACGTTGGTACAGCCTTTATGCAATTGTGATTTAGTATCCAATGAATTCAATGAATTCTGTTAAGAACTTGCCACTGGCCCTGGAAGGGTTGGATCAGTGTGCATGGCTTTGCATAGCTATGTTCTATGTACATATTGTAAGTCCATAAAAATGTATGTCTATATATACAAACCACATATTTTGTTTGTGCTTTGAGACTCCCAGTTTTAATCTCTGTATCTGTTTTTTTCCTAATTACTTTCTACAATAGCCACAATTACTTTTGTCTTCAGTACTACATTATATATACATTGTGGAGATGTAGTATATAACTCCTGATACCAGAAGAGACTTTTTTTTCTTTTTAAGAGTTTAGCTGACTTAGTGCAAGAATGGATAAAAGTAATTGCTTATCAAAAACCTTTCTGGAAATCTCAGTGTGCTGGATCTTCAGAGATTCAATACCATTTACTGGTGGTGTTCTCTAGGACAAAAATGAGTAAAGGTGGAAATTTGGCCTAACTTCACTGTAGTCAGAAATCTTGGATTCTACAAAGCTTAGCTCTTTCTCCATACTGTCAAAAAATGTAAATACAGTCTGCTGTTTTATGAGAAAAAAATCCTGGGAGCTGAAATTATGTGGATTTGTTAAAAGTGTTAGTTAATTTTCTTAGTGTTTACTGCTTTCCTATTCACTAGCAAATGGTATGTTTAGCCTATCAAAATATGTTCTTCAACCAAAAGAACAGATTTTCCATAGTTACTATAAATATTTAGAATAATAATTTTTGTCCTTTTCATAATAGGTTAGGAAATCTACTTGGAAATTTTAATGCATAATATAATTTGTTAAATTTAGGATACTATTAAAATTATCCTGTTGAATACTGTGACCTTAATACTGTATTTGCAAGTTTTCTTGGGAGCTCTTAATGCATTCAAATTTACAGTAACTTGGGTACAAACCCATTTCTTTGACCTTTTTGTGTACTCTTGCTATATGATTCACCTTTGCTGCATATTGTGTTGGGTTTTTTTAAATACTATTATGTCATTGCTTGAAGCAAAGCTGTTATGCAGATTTTTTTTTTTGAGGAAATGTTCCTTCAGGCTACTTTTAATTTCCTGAAATGCAAAGTAAGTGTAGTTCAGATTTTAATTGTATGTCTTTTTTCTTCTTTTCAAGAATATACTGTCTGGACACATTATCAGTTTGTTATTTAAAGGCCTGATAAATGTGTCAAAGTTGTATAAATTTATGTTGCAGTAGAATTCAAATTAATGCCAACCAGAAGATCTTTCAATGGATGAATAACATGAAAGGTATAATTAAATCTCTCTGAAAAAAATTACAGGTTATTTCATGAATGTCAGTAACATAGTTTCAGCCCTTAAATAAATTCTGTTACATTTATTTTTCAGCGTTATCTCTACCAGAACTTTAAAAAATATACACAATATTACTATACTATTAACAAAATAGTAATTCTTCCCTTTGATCTGCCCATTTGGGTACTTTTGGGTTTGTGATTATTTGTTAGATTCATATTGTCCCCCTAAATGATGCTTTTGCAGCTTCCAAAAAGTTCATATGGTGGTAATAGGACACAGTGGCTTTCCGAGTTATGGGCAGAACATTCAGGTAAAAATCTTAGGCTGATCAGGAGTCTTCTGTAGCTGGTGATTACCAGCTGTTAAGATGTTAAGAGCATTCCAGAGTTTTTTGGTTGAGACATTAGCTGAAAGATTAACCCACTATCAAGGAATAGACGATGGCTGAAGAATTAGCACAGCTGCATTATTGGGAAGAAATAATCAGTTCCTTGTGGGAGCGTATCAATCTCTTGTGGTCAAATCCAGCAAGCTGTAGCAATGAGATGAGTTGCCTTTTCCAGCTCTGGGTCTCTGAAGCACACTTCTTAGTGCAAATGTTCTGTCTTTGTGCATTGTTTGGGTTGTTAGTGACAAAGAACAGGGCACAGCGATCCAGCCTGTTGGAACAGGCAATTGTTTGTTTAACTTTGTTTCTGTAGAATTTCACATTCCATTGGACACTCAAAGCTTGTTAGTTCATCTCTCTGAAAATACCATGGCAGACATGCAAGGAGTGGAGGCTTAGCAAAGGAATTTCATTCTACAGAACATCAGAGTGTTTCATGTCTTACAAACTGACATTTTGTACAAGTACAGAAATGGTATATGTAGGACAGGGTCTCTGCAAGTCTGTAGTCCAGTACCCACTGGAGGTGTAATCTCGCCAAAACTATGGGTCAAGTCAGGTGTGGATTTGTATAGCTGAGTCTTGTAAACCTCCAAGGATGGAGATATCACAACGTCTTTGGATAACCTTTCCATCTCTGCACTACCTTTCTAGAGAAAAAGCCTTTCTAAGTAGGCAGTTTGAACCTCTGAAGGTGCCACTCGGTTTGTTTTGACCTTACAACATCATGCACCACTACCAAGAAGTGTCTGGTTCCATTGTCTATGTAATTCCTGTTCAAGTAGTTGTAAACTGCTATTAAATTGCCCTTACCCTTCTCCTCACTAGATTAAAAAAGCCCAGCTCCCTCAGGTTCTGCAAATATCCTAAGCACTTAACCAACTTTGTAGGTGCTTAGGACCTTGATGGATTTTGTTCAGTTTCTCCACTTCAGCTGGGGGGACTAGAAGCTGGACAGTTTTCTTCCAAATGTGGCCTCATCAGGCATGAGCAAAGAGTGATTTCCCTTTTTCTGCTGGCCACATTCTTCCTGGTGTTAGTCCAGCATGTGGTTTACTATGTGAGCCCACTGTTGGCTCATATTCAGTGTAGCATCCAGAATGCCCTCAGGTCCTTTCCATCTGGACTGTTGAGTTGCCAGTTGCTTTTCAGCCAGATGTGAGGAGCTCTTCTGCCCCAAATGCTGAATTTTGCACTTGTCCTGTTGAACCTCCTGAACCCTTCTCAGGGTCCATCTGGATTCTCACAGATGGAATTTTTTTTGTTGATGTTGTTGTTTTACAGCAATTTCTTGATTTCCCTTAGTTTGTAACTGAGAGGTGAAGCACTGAGTTTGTACTGTTAGTTATAGCACTATTGATGTTTTTAGATTGGCTTTGTCTTGCCATCCACAGCGCACAGTGAATATAGGCTAAGCTTAAACGGCACCAAAGCGAATTTTCTGTATGTTTTTTCATGAATCAATGTAAGTTTTTTGGCTACCTCCAGCTGACAGATTGTTTGAAATATACCAAAAAGCATTAGACATTTCTCCTTCATGAAAGAAGTGTTGATTATTTTCTTAGTAAGAAAGATGGCATTTTTATCTAATACCTCAAATGGCAAGTAGGAATTGCATTTAGTGTGCAGTGGACTTGAAAGAAATCAGTATTATTTTTAGCTTATATAAAAAAAGTCATAGGTTCTTAGAAAACCCATAGCATATAGTAAGTATACTGAAACTGTCATCATTCCTTTTTTTATGTGGAAACTATCCATTAAAGTTCAGGTACTAGCAACATCATTTCTGGATGCTAGAATTTAAGTATGGGTTCCCTATCAGCGATGTCTAGCATTATTCAATTATAGTTACAAGTTGTCAGGCTCATTTTTCTTCACCAGCTATAAATTGCTTGGAGAGACCCAGGTAGGACTCCAATCCGCAGTGGTACTGTCCTTTTACACGTGCAGGAAACAGAAAAGGTTATGCATCACCTGAATGTTGTCACTGGGTGAAGAATGGAGATGAGGAATTCACTGATGAAGCCACAGATGTGTGGATTCATTCATCTAAAGGTCCCCTTAACAGACTTCTCACCACTTCTTTTTCCAGTCACAGACACTGAAAGGTACGTTTTCTTCATTTCTCAAAGGGAAAAATGAAATGTGGAAAAAATAGTGATTTCCATAGGACTCACAGGAAAATTTCTGGTGGAGCAGAGAACTAATTCCAGGAGCTGTATTACAGTCCTTATGTACACTATAAATTCTACTCAGTATGTAGTACGTAAACAGGGAAGAAGAGGGCATATTCTAGCTTGGATATGATAGCAGGATGTGATGTTCATCCTAAAAACATGTGCTTTCTGTCAGGGAAGAGCTTTCTCTTTGAATTGGACTAATCTCTGGAACATATATCTTCTTCCTGTGGCAAAATTGTTTTCTTTTTTAATTCCATGAACTACTCTCCCAGATAGTGAAAGCCATCCTACCTTTTAGAAATATCCTGTGCAATTAACGTGCCTCTTGAAGTGCTTCAGATACATAGGTCAACACAGATTGTAGGAGAAGTTTAAGAGCAGCACTTAACTTGTGGGGAGAAAATCAGGAGGATGTAAGCAAAGGATATGCTCTTTGAAGTATTAAATGTATAAGGTTCTTGTTTTTGAATGCTTGAGGCTTGGTTTTGAAACAAATGTAGGTTACTGTCAAAGTGTGAAATGCTTGGCATTTGATGTTTTTGTAAATTACTAAAGCAAACAAACAAAAATCCACACTGTGACAGCTTCAGCTCTTGCTTTCAGTTGTAGCTTATTTTGTTCCAGCTTTAGCTTTTACCAGTTTGCATTTGAGGCATGTTTCTACTAATGCCAGCCCTTTCAAGGTCTGTTGGAAACTATCCTCAAACATTTCAAAAGTGTTTGAGTCCTTTTCTCTGTCTAAAGAGAAATGTATGAATGATGTCTGTGCATTGTTACTCTAATATCTAGATTATATATGTATCATGGTCTTTTGGAGGCAGCTTTTTGGTGACTCTGAGAGGTCTTTAGGAAATACATAAAATCTAAGGTCATCAGGGTTCCATGACCATTTTGGTTCATTCTGATACTGCTAGCATTTGTTGCATAAGGAAAAGGTGCAGACTTTCTAAAGTTCCTGTTAGTGAACAGAACATCTATCTGTAGTGCTCAGGACAGGAATAATAATTGTCCTCTTTATTTGAGCCAACCTGCAGTATCTTATTTTATATTTAAATACTAGGTTTATTAAATATAGTGTTATGTATGTGACAAATTGTTATTATTTCTCCTGGAGATACCTCCAAATATCTTGGCCAAAGTGAGTTTATAATCATAGCCCATGGGCAGCCATAGTCATAGTCCAAGGTGGCAGATATTCAGAGAAAAACTGTTTTGTTGCTAGGGAATGATAGTATGTTGGAAACTGGGAACTTTATGAAGAGAAAAGCAGTATACAGTGGCAAACAAAACCATAAAAAATTAAGAAAACACCCTGTCTGACATCTTGGTTCAGGAACTGAGTGATGCATGAGTTTGTTTTGCCCAAATATAAAGTGAACAATTACCCCTACGTTTACTCTTTAGCATACACTGAGCTGAAGTAATTGATACAATAGAAGTTGTGTTTGGGATTTTCTGTTTTTTTGTTGGTTGGTTGATTCCCCCCCCCCCCCCCCAATAGAGTTTCTCTGCCATATTTTTATAATCACCATTTTCTTGGCTTGCTTTCTATGCTTTTCAGCAGTTCTGAATTATAGGTAAACCTTGTATGTATCAGCTTTATCTTCTCTCTCAATTCACTTGCAAGATTAATGCTGCTGTTGACCAAAGTTAAGCGAATGCAATGAAAGCTGATATGTTTCCAATGAATTATTGGAAATTGTTCCTGCCTGTGAACATCAGTATTCAGTGCACACTCCTACCAGAATAAAATGGTTGGTCATTAGCTTCCAATCCTCTGTGTCTAAACTTGGTATCCATGGTACTCCTGAAAGGTGCAGAGATCACTTGTGGAAGGAAACACACTTGTTTTAGTAGGGCTTCAGAGAACTGTTTTTGAAATTTGAAAACATTGTGTTCATCACCACACTCAAAAGAATGATTTATTCACATATTTCAGATGGAGTTTTTTTTGTCTCATTCTCTCTCTGATGGACTGCACTTTAGCATATACAAATCATTTGTATGCATCACACTAAAAACTGGTGGCTGAAAACCATTGTCCTAGATGGAAACCATAAGGATAGTGGAGAGTGTCCTTTTTTCCTTTATATAGGAAAAGTTGTCTTTGTTAGGATCAATTCTTGTCATAACCCTGTTGAGATTAACGTGGTGGTAAAATAAAATGCCTCTGTGGAATGGGTGGGACAGGAGAAGCAAAAGAACTGCTGCTCTGTTAGGTAATTCATATGCTAACGGTTTCTGTAAAGGAGATGTGTAAAGAGCCGACTAAGGAACTTACCATTTTGAAAGGGGAGGTAGAAGGGAGAGAGTTACCCAATGGCAAGTACTTGTTCACATCAGTGTTGAAAGATTAATTTCAACATGATTTCCATATTTATTTGATGTAAGCACTCTAGTTAAGTTGATTCTTCGATGGCTGCATCCCAGCTTGCTATATAGGTAACTGGCAAGAGCATCGTCAATTCATGAACCAAAGAATCCAGCTTGCTGGCTGGGCAGACAAATGGAGCTTCACTGAAGATGCACAAGTAACCCAGGTACTTCAGTAGAAAATGGGGGTTCTTCACCACACCCCAGAATGTACTCACTCAAAGCAGGCATTGTCAAATTCATTTCTTTTTCCTTCACTTGTAATGTGGAAGGTGCTGACTGACAGCCCTGGAAATTAAGTCCTCTATTTCTCCACAGGACAGGTATAGCAAGGGCGGCAGCTATGCAAGCTTCCCCACATTGTCCCGCCAATGTTCCTCAAGCCAGTTCTGAAGAGGTGACTTCTGGAGGTGAGTGGGTGGAAGAGTCTCTGTCCATGCAGTTACTGCTGCCAGGCAGTGGTTCTTGCGGGACAGGCTGTTGGACTGAGAATGACCCCTTGTCTTGAACAAACCACCAGTCTTTAACAGATAATCACTTCATGTATTGTGAAGCGGCGTGGGCTGGATTCGTTGAGGTTGCATTATTCTGCTTGACTGCTGTCACATTTTGGTATTTCTTTGTGGTTGGATGGCACCTTTGCATTTTTTTTTTTCTTTTTGCACTGTTTTGTTTTCAGAGGCACAATGTCAGTGCTTTATGTACACGTCTACAAAGTAGCATGCGAATAACTGAATGCAGTCTGGTTGTAAATGTGATGCAGAAAAGCAGTTACTGGTGGCAGCCGTGTGTGCAAGAGGAGCTAGAGAGCACTAGACCAGGAGGCATGCTTTGAAATGCACTAAAAAATGATAAGAAAATGAATGCTGGTTTCCAGTGTCTAATGAACTATTAGGTTTCTGTTGTAAAGCTGTATCTTAACATTTTCTCTTTTCATAATTACTATGTAATTTAGATATTAACACCAATTAAGCTGGTAAACTAATGTTCTTTTTTAGATTATTTTACAATTAATGAAATCTGCCTATCTAAAGTTAGACATACACATTCTACCAAGTAATGGGTATGTGTTGCAGTTAAAATAGATAGTTTTCATCTAAGCCAGGAGATATGTGATGAATTATCTGAGGGGAATTAATCTGACTGATGTGAGTTTTCAGAACAAAAATAATGAGTGCTCACAAGTTTGGCAAATGAATTCTCACATAAATTTCTGGATTTATTTTAGTGCTACATACCTCAAATACAGTGAGGAGTTACCCTGTTTTCTGCCAAATTTACATCTCTTAAATATAGAAATACAATTGAGAAGATGGAAACAAAGACTTAGCAGGGCTGTTAGGTTCTGGTGAATTACTTTCGTAGCTTCAGATGTTCTGTGAAGGATTTGCAATGTTTTGATTGGCATTTGTAGTTGATACCTGTAAGTTTGTCTAATTCTATGGCTGTTTGTAAACAGGTATGGTAAGAGAACATAGTACAATTTAATAATTGTATAAATTTTGCATTATTCCTAACTGTTTCTACAATGTCTAGAATAAGAGTTAATTTTTGCAACCAGATAAGACTTTCTGAAGGGATTTCTTGCCTTTTTTTAGTTTAAAGGATATGAATCAGAATAGTATTCATTTTATATACAGCTAAAACAGTTCCTGACTGCTCTTTACCTAGGTAGCAAGGGATACAGGATTTGGTTCATAATTAAAATAAGTGATAGAGTCCTTTTAGGAAGTAATTTGGGACTAATCTATAAATTCATCTTAAGTGAAGAACAGTTTGAGGATCCTTGTGATGACAATACATGGTATTAGGTAGTATAATCTTAGGCATATCTGCTAATAAGTCTCCTTACTTAATGTTTGTATGGTGCAAATAAATCACAGGGATTTGATTTTTCAGCTCAAACCTACCTCTATGCTGCATAAACCTTTGAAGATAATTTTGAAGATATCACAAACCTGTTTTATAATACACTTCAAATTCATGTACAAAAATGCACTTACATCCTTGTCAGTGCGAACACAAAAGCATGGTCAAAGAGACCATTTTCTTTACACTGTATTTTATTCATACTGCATTCATTTTTCTGTGTCTGCATATGCTTTCTGTGAATTCTTATTAATACAGAGTCTGTTTTTTCTGTATATTTATACTGAATAATGGTGATTGTAAAACAGCATACTACCCAGAGCATCCCACATCAGGATAATCCTCATAACCTTTATCCAGGAGTTCTAACTTGTGTTAGTAATTCTGTTGATTCCACTAGGACTGGTCACATGAGGAAATGCTTCAGCATTAGGTTCATAGTTACAGATCCTTATCTTAAGAGATTCAGTTTTCTAACCTTTTCTTTACCTCCAGTTATACCCTAGTGATTGTATAGCCTTGCTGGTTATGTCCAAGGATTGGGAGTAGAGGAAAGTGAAAGCATTCCTTGGAGAGGGTATAGCAATATTTTTCCTGAGATACAGTGTGTGTGTTTGAGGCTTCAGGCTCCATTCACAAACTCATTTTTCTCACCAACCACTAGATAAGAACAGAGTCTAAGGGACATATTCATAATTTTGCATCAAGTGTTGGAGGTAGAGGTTGCAAACAACTCTTTAGGTACACATTGAATTATGTGTGGACCATGCATGGTCGCAATTGGGAAGCTCCCATGCTAAAATGTTATTTGATCCTTTTTTGTCTTTCTATCTGTGAAGATGATATAGATCTGTATTTATATGTAGGTGATCCAGAAGAAACTTTACTTATTACAGTCTTCTGGAGGTATCTCTTGAAAAGCATTTCCCTAGCCGGTTTGGAGCTAGGGTGGACTATCAGGTTGTGTGAGATGATCTGGAAGGAACTGTGTAGTGTTAGATTGTTCAAAAGGAAGCATTTATTTAATGCACTTAGAAATGTTACAATATGTCAGCACTGGACTTTGGAAAATAAATGACTGGGATGCAGCAGAAGGAAATTCCTTTTAAGGCAAACTTTGTCACTGGCGTCTGTGAGTAAAAGGGAGGCTAAAGTACCAAAGCTGGTGGAAATGAAAACTTGTTGCTTAGGTATCAGGCTGTGCAGCTGATTTCATAGATGTACCAGCTCCTAACATGTTGCCGGTTTGCATTATTGTATTAGTAAGAATTTGTCACCTGTCTCTCCAGGTTTAACCAAGGACTAAGTTTTTATCCTCCATTCATCCTCTCTAGGTTGGCAGTTTTAGTTCAGCCGAGTTTATTATTGACCAGGATATCATTGTCAATTAACAACTCTGTAGCAATATAAATAAACAACGTCTGTTTACTCTAGTTCCTAGTAGTCTACAGCATTGCTATAGTACCTGTAAAGGTTCAAGTGTTGGCACACATGAAACTCATTGTGGGATCATTGCTGATGTTGTGAAGTCTTACGGGACAGGAAATGCATTTTTCTGTTTACACACAGAAATCCAAACCTGCCTGAGACTTTGGATACTCCTGTAATCCAGATATTAAGGAACTTTGTATTTATAGCAGTGTACATGCAAGGAACAAACAAGGAAATAGTCCACCCATTCCCACAATAACAATTTCACCCATTGAATTCTTTTCTTTTGAGTGCCTACCTCCGACATTGAAAAAAGTGTAACAGACAAATTGCTGCAAACACAGGATGAGATATGCATACGAAAATGAAAAGGTGATGCAGAATGTAAATCATCTTTCAGGGGCTTTATGAGAATGCCATCTGATTATTATCATCACAAATACAATGCGGGCATCTGTCATCCTCTGCATTTCATAAAAACCTAACTCACAAATGAGTTGAGTTTTCATAAAAGTCAGACAAATCAGATCAACCATGAAGACCCATGTAAAGTGCTTTTGATTTTGTCATTCTTCTATTCCTGGGAAGATTACTGAGACCTAACATCTCAAGACTACTGAGGTTGCTGGAATATAAATTTTCAGTAGAGTTTTTTCTAGTTTTAATATGCAGCGAATGAAAAGTTAACAGAGTAAATACTGAGACCCTAGATTTGTGGGATTTTCTGAGGCAAAGGAAAGGTTTGTTTGCTCTTAAATAATGTTTGAAGTTTCTTTCTTAGGCTTATCTACTCTAAATTTGGAGTTGATAGAGAATTTCTCCTGCACTTTAATGGCTGTTACACCAGGAAGCTGTGGATTTTTGTAGACTATTTGACTTGATCAAATACTTTAAGCTCTTCTAGGGAGATGAAGCAAATTAGGAAATGAAATGAGTTTGTTGGGGTTTTTTTTTATACTTAAGAACATGTTTCAGGAAGAAGAAAACTTTAATTTTTTTTAAAGAACAAATGCATCTTAATAAGCACTTCAATAACAATTAAGGGATTGATTAAAATTTATCTGTAGTGAAAAGACCAATGATTAAATTGCAAGGAAATTGATCTGAACTTCCAGGTGAAAAATAATTCAAAATGTTAGCCGGAATCTTAGGGCAGAGATGGCTAGAATTTAAATGGTTTGCTGTAACATTGTCTACCAGATCCTAGCTGTGGGTATGTGTGTGGAGTGGCACAGTGCTGAATGGCACAGTGACATTTATATTGCTTCTGTGGTTTGTCACAAAAAAAAAACAACCAAAAAACAAAACAGCTTATTTTGCTAATTAAGTAGAAGGGAATGATCCAGTGTCTTCTGGCAGTTGGTGACCAGGTTGAGGGAACATCTGCTTGTTCTCTAGAATTCAAGCAGCAGAGATAAATTCAGAACGCAAACATTTATTCTGGATAACAGTTATTTTCTGGAAAACTCCAAGATACTTTTATTAGTAGTGTTTACACCAACATTGTAATTTTGTGAGGAAAAAGTCTCAGTGATAGCTTGCTTAATTTTGTAGGAATGCTGGACTGCTTGCTGCCTCTTTATGCCAGGGGAAGCACAAAGGGACAATATTCTTCAACCTCCAGAACTATGAAAAAACATTCAAAAGAATGCATGTAAGCGGAGAGGAAAATTTAATTATAGAGTGGTTTTGGTTGTGTTTTGGGTTTTTTGGGGGGGAGTAGGGAGTGGGTGGGTTAATTTGTTTCTTTTAAATCAAGGGCTGGCTGCACAGTTCTTAGTGTTTGGAAGTGGTTTGAAGGTGTTTTGGATGAAGCTGATTCAAGAACATTCTGCCCCAGCCCTGCCCGGTGGCTTGGGCTGTCTCTGGTGGGGCAGAGGACACTGGAAGACCTTTGCGGACCCTATGGGGATAATGGCAATGTTTTATGTATTTATTTATTTATTTATTTGTTTGTTTAATTTTTTTATTTATTTACTTATTTTCCCTCTCTTCTCCCCTCCCCATAAAGTGTCCTCTCATCTTAATGCTTGTGCAGAGGAAAAAGCAATGTCATGGCCAGTCTACTTTGCCTGTCCTAGTTATAGAGCTGGCAGTGCAGTGACTGTGGCCAGTGCACTGTGAACTTGGTACCTCTACCCTTGACCCTCATAGTAAGTGTGCAGGGATAACTTGTTCGGAGCAATCTCAGCTGCTGTGGGTGGCACAAGTGAGTGTTTTATTGTAGCTTGTAGAGGAATCTGAAAAAAGTTCAGAGCAGGTCTCATGCTGACTTTGAGCTGAACGCTTCTGAAGAACACAAGGTAAAAGAATCTGGAAGACAAATTGAGTTGTGCCTTGCCTGTAAGTAATAAAATTTTTCAATTCATGGTGCAGCTGATTTCACACTGATAAAGATCATTGTTTTCTAGTGTTTCTCTTGTGGTGATATTTTTCTTCCTTATTATTTATACTATTTTGCATATGCTATTAGCTTGGTTATAAAGGGTCTGTGTGCTGAAGCTCTGCTTGTAGGTGAGGCTGTGTTGTTAGGATCTGTTCCACGCATTGACCTCTGCCATGACTTTTTGTCACAGGAACAGGACACGAATGAATAAAATGTTACTGTTTCAATATTAGATCCAGAAAAACTCTTCTCTGTTGACAGCATCAGTTTTGTAGTATCAATGTACAAAAGAACCAGCTGAACTGCTGTTTCAGGCAGCTAGCTGTAGAATGGTGTGGAAATGGGAGCGCATGAAAATGAGAGGGAAGGAGTGATTGCTATCAACAAAACCCAAGACACTCTAAAATAAAACCAAAACCTCTCCCATCCTGGAAAGATTTACAAACTGCCAGTAAGCACTGTTTATATTCTCACCTGACTGGGGTTTACGGTTTAGGTTAGAATTTTTGTTTTAGAAGAGGACATCTTGTTTTGCATCATCTACACAGACTGTGTGTCTAGTTACGCTGTGCTTCATCTGTGCAGCAAAGTATATCTTTTTCCATGAGCCAAGTAAACCGTAGAATCTAAACTGAACATTTGATGATAGGGAAAAACCACTGTTGTTGCTCACTTTTACAAAATGCAGTGCCATGCTGGAAGGCAAAGAGCACTGTGGTATGAGACCAAACATTTCACTGAAGTCAGTATTACTAATTTCAGCTAAGTGAAGATTTCCATGGGCTTCTGTCTAAGACTAAGTCATTTAAAAATAGGTGATGAAGAGTAGAATGGGGACAGAGGTAAACAGTGGGAAGGGGAACAAAGATGAGGCTGTAATAGTAGCACTGTAGGGTGTGCTCATTTAGGATCACCTTACTTCTTGGCCAGTACCATAGAGATGACAAATTCTAATCATGCCAAGAGTGTGCACAGCTATTCTTTCAATGGAAATAGCAAAAGAAAAAGGAAAAAAAAGAAAAGCCTCATCATATAAAAACAACTGTATCTGTACTGCATCTGCTCTGACCCTGAACATAACAGCAGTTGCCCTTCTATACAAGCTGATGCCTTCAAGGGTATATTTTACAGAAAAGCAAAATTGTGAAAGTGGGAATGGATACACATAACAGAACAGGCCAAGTCAATGAAAATCTAACTTTGCAATATGTATGTATCTGTGAAAGAGATGTATCTGCTTGCAGTATATACGTTTTGGTTTTTTTCTGTTCTCAAATCAGAATAAGGTCTTGCATTTAATTTTAAATACTTTGTCTTTGATCTGCCTCTTTCAAATCTGAGAGAAGGAAACAGCATGTTCTGTTATTGAAGCACAGGCTGCTCTGTCATGCATCTCCTATTTTGAATGTTTAAGGATTGTTATGGGTTTCTCTGGTAATAAATAAATAGACATATAGCAGCAATCTTGAAGGTATGAGCTTAGTGTGCACACATCTGTTGTGTGTATTTGACACTTCCCATCCCCTGCTTCCCAATAAGCCTTTTGTAGACATACTTTTTTGGTCTAGTTAATCATGTTGACCATTGTTCTGTGACTATAACCACAATATTCTGAATATAGAAGATTTAGTTGGTTTTTTTTTTAATTATTATTTGTTCAGTTTCCTCCTCCTCCTCCTTATGGAGATTCTTTTTGCCTCTTCTGGCAAGGTGCTTCTACTGAGAACTCCACAGCAGATAAAGTTGGCATACTACAGTCTTAAATCTTTCTTGTCATAGCTTCTACTATTTGAAGTTTTTGAGAATTGGGAAGGACTCGGTGGCAGTACCTGAGTGTGCACATGAATGATTTTTTTTTTTCCCTCCACTGTTCTTGTTGGCAGATGGTCCTTTAGGGACATTTGCGAGCAAGTGCAAGTCGGAATAGCCTCCAGGAGTGACTGAACTGCTAAAGATATTGGGCAGTCTTCCCCCTTTGCTGAGTTCAGCAGAACCACGTCGCCAGTGAAACTGATCTATCATTTTCAAAGTTATTTCATATTTTTCTCTCAGTAATCACAGTAGCTGCAGAGGAGAGTGTTTAGCTCCCCATGAGACTTGTCAAATGTAACAAAATATGAAATTAAATGATTGTTGCTAAATAAATGCCTGGAAGAGTGAATTTCCAGTCTTAATGCCAGTCTCTGTAGCAACAGAGGTACCTTCTAAAATTTAAGCTTTACAATAAATTTTCTGTTAAAAAAAAAATATTCTTTCTGATACATAAGCTCAGTAAAAGAGTTTTACAGATTGGAATAATTTTCATGATGCCAGTAAATGCTGTTCTGTAGCACTACTCTCACTGGCATAGTAATTCTGTATATAATCCAGATTTAACAAACAAATATCTATTTAATAATTAATGATTTCTTTTTGTGTAAAGTAGCAGAATTTCATTTTGTGGGTGAGAATTCATCTTTTTATGTCAGATTCTATTTGAACTTATATTTTTCCTTGGTTTTTAGTTTGTTCCAAATCCTTCCCTGAGCACTTGCCTCTGTGTGACCTCTAATACTGTGGATTAAAAAAAAACCACGGAACTCCCAATGATTCACTTCATAGAATGAGCACATCTTTATTTGAAAGTGATTTACGTATGAAACCACTCATGTAAGTTAAAAACCTGACAAAGAAAATAGTCTTAATCAGCAATCCGTAAAAATTATGTATGCTGTTTCAGATGTCCATGAGTGATAATATGATGTTGGCTTTTAAAGACTTTTAAAGATCTCCCAAATTTTTCACAGGCTATGAGAGAGCTACCTGAGCTATCTCAGTCTGATTAAATATCTTCAGAAGCCTGTATTATTATATTAGTAGATATCCCATATTGTCTGATCACTTTTCTAACTACTGTGGTAGCACGCTGGTTTTCTGCAGCTACACAAAAGTGAGGCTTGGTGTCTGGTCATCAGTGAGTGGTTATAGAATACAGCAGAGATTGATCCCACGTGTGCCCCTCATGGACCAAAGCAGATGTCTTTTAGTACATCTGTTGGTGGACGTCTTCCAAAGTGCAGTAATCTGGATTCTGAGCTTTGTCTGTGTGCCACTAGGCTTGGAAGAAATGCTCGATAGGAAGAGATTATTTGACAAAAGTGCTGGTGAAAATACCACTCTTATTCCCATTTTATGTGGTAGTAACTGCAACATATCAGAATTGGTGGGTGACTAAAAAAAGCTTGCTATGTGAAAGAAGATTTGTACCAAGAAGATACCAACCCTGACAATATAATATGAAAAACTGTATCCTCATGAAAAAATTTCCAGTGACTTTGACAATTTAACTGAGTATGTTGGTCAACTCTCTGCCGTATATCATGATCAGATTTATATCTTCTTTATAACTCCTTGTTATTTATACAGAAAGAATAACTAGGCGCAGCGGGTTCTGTAAACACACAAGAAGGAGGTGGTTTCTGCCTGGAGGAATGTTAGTGTTAAATATGAGACAAGAGACAATGTGAGGATATATTAAAACAGGGAACAGGAGGTCACGGTGGCTGTGCTGGTCATCTCAAGAAGCAGCTGTAATATGAACTTGGCTGCTAAGTGTCTTTATTTGATGACAATCCATTTGTTGCAGTGCTCTGAGGAATGGTTTGTTTTAGCTGAGCTCAGAGTTGAAGTTAGATCAAGCAGATATTCCTGTTCATGAAAACATGCTTCATGTTGAAAATATTCTTAGGTTGCCCTTAATAACTGTTGTCTGTGCATACCAGTGCAACAGTAATCATTACCGTTGTAATAACTGATGGAACAATTGCACTCATACTCAGTTATGCAACAGTCTCCTTGGACACCCTGGGGCTCCAGCAATTACCCAGGAAACTTAAGATAAACTACAGAACTTTGTTGGTTACCAAGTGAACTAGGAAAAATGTTGCTGCCTATCTCTGTCACAGTGATCTCTATAAAGCCTTCACCCATGCATCAAAATGTATAGAAACACACCTGAAGGCTCCTGTCTGCAACATAAATATGCAGAAAGAGGGAATCCATGGCAGTCACCTTGTTTGGACAAACTTAGAGGACTTCAGGTGGATGGAAGTCTGAAGTAATTAAATCTTAGTGTAAGTAGATTAGACATGGATGGGTTTCATGTTTATTTAAAGGATATATACTGTAAGAATTTGTAACTGCATTATGTAACTTGCATGCAATATGACAAATTTATAAGCCTTGTCACGGGGACCAGACATGACTTAATAAGTGCTCTTTCTGTTCATCAATGGCCCTTAGGTGAGGTGAGGAACTGGTGGTGCAGGGGTCAGGAGACAGCAAAGTGCTTTCCAAAGTGCCTGTGGAGAAAAAATGTGAAGTTACTTGTTTGTCCTCTACTAGACTCCAGGCAGATTCAGTCTCCCTTTCTCTGGTGGGATCCTGTGCTGTAACTGATTCATAATCTATCTTCAGAGATTTTTTTTCTGTGACTCTGTTATTTCTACCAAAACTGGATTTGAATTGTATTCAGCTGGTTTCAGCAACAGATGTCAGGTATCACTAAATAATTAAGTCATGTATGAGAAAAGCAAGAATGTTCACTCTTTCTGTAGTCTTGGCCAAATTAATCTTTTACTCACCACATGTTTTTCAAAATAGTTTTGTATTTTCACTATTAGTAAAATATTATTATATAGATAATGTA
>WUAM01000321.1:2075290-2177515 GCA_024336885.1 Actenoides hombroni
GGATATGGTGTAGTGGTTAGAGAAATGCTAGGACAAAGGTTGGACTTGATGACCCTGGAGGTCCTTTCCAACCATAACGATTCTATGATTCTATGATTCAAATTCTAGCAATATACTAAGAAGGAGCTGAAAAACAGACTTAGTCTTCTGATCATAACTACTATTGTATGTCTTGGTGGAACAGCATGGAGAGCAAAATTATTTGAGATTGAATACCTGTTTAGGATGTTTAGGGTGTTCGTATTCCTGCTAAATTTGGTGACAGCTGCATGGACTCTGTTTCAAGCATTAGCACACTCCTGTCATTGAATATTTACTGATAAAAAGTGTTCTAGAGTTTCTGATTGAATCATTGATCTAACTCTCAAAGCATGATACAATGCATAGTAGCACAATCATTTTCTGCATATGTTCTAAGAGTGATGATGGGGGAAAATTAAGAGTTTGTTTCAGAGTTTTAGGATAGGACATTTCCTGTATCTGAGACAGTAGCTTCAGAATACGTATGTAGATGACTTGGGGTTAACTGGATTTCTATCCTGAAAAAATTCTGCCAAGCAAACAGTTTAAATTATAAATGAAAGTTGCTGGGCTTAGTGGCTTCTTCAACAGACTTAACGGAACAGGCAGGAGTTGTCTCAGGCAGTTACAAAAATGCTTGCTTCACTTCTTGCTAGATGCAAAATGAAAACGAAGCATCTTGCTGTTTTACATGCAAGGCTTGATTCCTTGAAATACATGTTTAAAAAAATAAAGAGAAAACATTCTGGTTTGAAGTGGCATTTGTTAATAAGGGATCTGGCAGTGATGTGTATTTGTCTTTCTACTTTCCCTTAGAGGCAGCACTGCTACTTAGAATGAAATGCAATCTGTTTACCCAAGAGGCTGGTTGTGACAATGACACAACAAATACAGTGGTAGAGTTTCTGGACATTCACCTGATGTTTGAACATCTTTACAGATTGCATAGGAAACACTGGAGAAAGAATGGATTAGCAGCAATATGCTTGGGTGTTTGTCAAGTACAGTACTTTGTCTCGTAGAATTTTATTTGAGAACAATTGGGTTACAGCTATCGTTTTAGCAATTTTACAAATCACTGAGAATTGTTCATTTCTTTGAAAATGAAAAGACAAAGCAAATGCAGATCTTAAGTTAATTCTCTTTCTGTCTCCTTTGGAAAATAATTTAAATAAACTTTGCAGAATTTGACCAGAATATTTGCCTTAGGTAAAGCCTTAGGCAAATAAAATACAATTAGTGGTGTTCTGGTTTGCTTTTGCATTAGCATAAATGCCAGCTGGGGTGAAAAGCAGACAAGTGAGTTTTATGCTACGGCTGCGTAAATTTTTCACAAGGAATATGCAAGACTTCTGTACGTAGCTTCCCACTTGCAAGCAGATTTGCTCAGTATCTTTGGGGCAGGAGGAGGCAAGGGAGAGGAGGAGGCGAGAGGTCAGCTGGTAAATAATTGCACATATGAGGCTTTTCTTCGCTAAAAGGTTTAATGTGTTTGGTTGTGTTATGGAGAATGAGAGTCAGTGTCCTTAATTATGGATGATATTCTTCACTGGCAAAGAAGTGAGGTAAAGGTGCTGTATTTGTTAGCGTTCAGTCTGAAATGGCTTAGCAGTGTTGCCCAGAGCTTAAGCCTTTAGATAAGTCATCTTGGGTGTAGTGAATGAGAAAACAGGACTGCTGGAGGCATGCTGATAAGGCTTACTTCACATCAGCAGCAATCTTTGGACTATCTAGCTGTACTAAATGTCCTTTATGAGAATGTATTTGGATTGCTCACAGAACTAGGTAGCTCATAGCACTTGAACTCCCTTCATTTCCTGGTAGCACACTATTTCACTCTAGGGGCTGTCATGGCATTGCTATGGAAACAACATCACCGTTTCCAGCATGTACTCATCTTGAGACTCGTCTTGACTAAACCACTCATTTCTCAGTCAGATCAATATAGTCCAGGGTTATCCTGTTTTAATAAAAAATTCCTCTTTCTGTGTCCCAAAAGGGTTAAACTAATTAGCAAATCACCATAGGGCCTTCTTATAATCTAATGTATTCCAGTATTTGAAGCATATCATGGATAGTCAGATTGTTAGGCATCATATCTTGGGGAAATTAATTTAGTTAAGAAGTAAACAACAAAAAAAAAGAAAAGAGAAAAATCAAAATAACATGATACATTGATGGAGACCAAGTCTGTGGCAGCCCATTGTGCATCTCAATATTTTGCTTATACAGGGCATGCCTAGTGCTCTGGGAGCAGCCCCCAGGCTGGGGAAGATAGCTAGCCTTACAAAATTCCTGTTACCCGCCTCAGTGCTAAGCGTTTGATTGCTAAACTGCAAGCAAATCTGCAGTACTCTCTTGGCATTTGTGGTGCTGTAAGCTGGTAAGTTTATGCACTTGAGTGAGATAAGGTTGTTTCTATAAAAATTCCTCAGCCAGGATGACTGTGCACAAACTGTGTGCACAAGGATAGATTTTCTGTGCTCTCAAAAAAATGCCTTTACTCTGTGAGAACCTGCTGCTTATCCCCTCCCTCAACACTATGTTCCTCAGACATACACTTTCTGTTTGGGTAGATGGCAAGCATTATTTCTCTTCTTTTGAGAGCTCTGTGTAATACAGTTTAGCACTTCCTATTCAGATTCTGCCAAACTGTATTGTGTATTTCAAAGGTATATATTATATCATGGAGTCATATTCTAGCTGAGTTGCTACGAGCAACATATGAATAGCTTTGCCTCAAATTTGTCTTGTTCTTTTATTCTCTATTTCCCAGAGTCTCTTCTTCTGACACGTGTTGTCTCTGTCTCTCTCCTTTAAAGGAGAATGAAGATAACTGCAAAGCTCAAGTCAGGTCTCTAAGTTAGAAGTAGAGGGTTGCAGTGGTGCTATGTACCCTGTTTTTGTAGTTTGGTGAGCTCTTCTAAAGTGTAACTATTAAGAAATTATTTTGTCTTGGAAAAAATATGTCAGTGTGTCTTTGCTCCATAGCAATCTGTTAACTGCCAGAATGCAATGGTATGAAATTTCACTCAGGAACAATAGAGTTTTTTTGCTAGGAATCACTTGCTTTAATGGACAGAGAAAAATAAATTAGTGGGGGTTTTAAAAATAATATGAGAATTCTGACCTTGCAAAAGGCTATCATAAGAAAAAACTGTGTTGTCTGCTGAAATTAATTTTTACATTGCCAGTGCTTAGCATTTAGTCATTTGCTGATGAATTTAGGGAAAAGACTTGTAGTACCTAAGCCTGCTTCTCTCCCAAGAGTTTACTGTTTAAGTTACTGTTATCTGAAGTGATGGAAAAGTTTTTCATTTGAAAAATGACTATACTAGATGGTAATTCATGGTTACCCATTTAGCCATGATTAGCAATTTAATTTCAGGTTGGTTTTAAGTGTTCTAAATTTCAAAGCTCTGCAAAATGGCAGTTTCTATTTACTTTGCCTGTTAATTTTTGTGTTTGAGATGTTTCAGCTTAGAGTAATTGTGCATTAAAAATAAATTATTTTCAAATGACCTATGCAACTGTAGGTACCAAATCACCTGGTAACTTCAGGATCATTTACACTGGTGTAGTTCAGTATTTAGTTTTGCTAAGATAGAATTAATAGATTGGCAACAGGTATTTATATAGTTCTTATTGCTAATGGTGAATACTTTTGTCAGCAAATCACTATACCTATGAGTGGCAACAGATCATTGGTTATATGCTTAGGCTCAGGAATAGGAACAAGATCCAGCATAGAACTTTTAAAATGCTGCTGATGGGACTGCAAGAAAGTGCTGTCCTATATATATATATATATATGTATATATATGATGGTGCTTAAGAGTATTTAAGAGAATTCTTGAAATTGTGAAAAATAGTCCCTCATTTCTGGAAAGATTCTTTGAGTTAAGTAGTATAAGCAATTCATATTGTCTTTTTCAGATGCCTGAGAAAATGAGAGGTTAAAATTCTGTTTTGTAGGGAGGCCTGAAATGTCTTTCATATCTGACTAAAGTTTTCATTCTTTTTCCATACCGTCTTAAAGCTTAACAAATACATCTAGTTTATAAACAGTTGCCTGAGTTGGGCTCTTCCATGCAGCATTTTTGGATGTTCTCAATTAGTACTGTGAACCTGGAAAAACAAATATGCCTATACTGTTTGATTTGACTACAGTAGTTATTGAAGAGGAAATAAGGATATTTTGCTACTGGGAAGGTGAATTACATACACTTTATTTCTTGTCTAAAGTGCTGGTCCACCCAAATTCTTATATTCTCCTTTTCTTTTCCTCTTGGTGGGTTTATTCAGGAAAAAAATCCTTGACTGCATGAAGTTAAAAAACACTTGTGTTATCTTGTGTTCCTTGGGTGAGTAGGGACTATAAGAACCTTAAGGATGATTTGTTTACAAGAAATACAGAAAAATCTCAGCATCTTGTAGGAGACTTTCAGTCTGAATTTAGGGAGCTCTGAAAATGATAAATAGATTTGCAAAAGTGGTCTTTCAAGACTTTGGTTTTGTTTCTTGCTAGAAGAAACCTATGATCCTTGTCAGGAACAATTGCTTTTTAACTATTCTCATTACCTTAAATTGACTCCTATTTCAGGAATTTGACTATCAGCCAGTCAGAGTGAACTGGATGACAGAGCACATCTAATAGCCAAAGGAATGATATCAGAGCTATCAGTATTTTAGCATTGAATCACTGTCTGAGACCTTTCTGACATACAGCTGAAATGTACATTGCAGCAAAAGCCAACAATACATGGCTGGAGTGTCAGATACCAGTGTCTTCAGGGCATGGGACAGTGCTATAGAAATGTTCCTTGTCTATCTGTCCTCCTAAAATAAATAAATTGGAAGAGTTGAGCCTGGCTGTGAAAAACTAATTATAGCTGAGGCCTTTGCATTCTTGGCAAAGGCCAGACTCTTCCTTTTTCTGGAATTGCTTTTAAAGAAGTTAATTTAAGGTGATTTGAGCATAGCTGTAGCCTTGGGATAATTACTGCACTACAGATTTATTGTTTAATAAAAATATTAATTTGTTAATCAGAATACATAATTTTCTTACTTATCACTCCTGTCCATACACAACTTGAATGAATAAGTATGTGATTATGTTATCCTTTTAATACATTTCTTTCTCTAACCCTCTGTGTTCTCTAATGCAGCCGTCTCCAAATAGAGACCCATACCTATTGTTTTGTTGCTTCAGAGGTAAGGAAAAGCATAGCCAAAGGCATTAAAATATTCTTGGGGTTTTTTTAAGCTATATACTGAATTGCAAAAAGGAAAAAGAAAATTGGCTGGAGTTGTAGCAAGTTATAAAGAACAATGTGAAATCCCAAGCCCTTAAAAGCCATTTCACAACTTTCTAATAGTACATTAAAGAATACATCTGGGATTTCACTGTGTTCACGTGTTTGTAGAGTGGTTCAGGCAACACAACCATAGAAGATACTTAGAATTTTACAATGGGTGCAAAGATGTCTTTTCACAGATCTCCAGAGAGTCTATTGCTTTCCAATTTAATTGGGACTGTAGCTAACAACTTACTGTTTTGTACCAGGAACGCTCCTTTAAAATATCGTTATCTCAAGGTTTCTCAAGTTTATTGCTATCAAAGAGAAAGAGCACTTGGTAGAGCTTAAATGAATGTTGGCATCACTAAGCATATTTCCTTTTTCACCCTAGTGGTTTATTCCATTAGAATTTTCAGGTTTTATCCTGTATCTGAGATTGTTAGCAAAGAGGGACTTGGGAACTATAGCAAGGAATATTAAATTACACATAAAGGATCACATCATGGAGCTGATACTCAGCTAAGTAGCACTCATATTTTAGTGTAATGTGGCTGCAGTCAATGAAGCTATTCCTGTGTAAATGGGTAACAGAATTCAGTCCAAGATTTATTGTCTTACTAATTTTATTTCTTCAGTTGATGAGTTTTAATCAGTACAGTGTCATTGTGGAAGCTTTTAAATGACATGATTCTGTTTCCCTCTGGATTAATTTCTCATTGAAACATTTTAAAAATGAACTATTCTCTCTTGGCACAGGTGCAGGTGGTGTATCCGACTTGAAAAAGATATATTATTAATTTACTGAAAGTTAGACAAAAAAACCCTGAAACATTTACACAGTTCTAGGTACAATTATACAAAAAGATAATGTATAAATAATTTAATCAGCTCTGCCAGAGGGGAGAATTCTCTTAAATGAGTCTAATTATTCACATTCCCATGTGAGTTTGGACTTGAAATTAACCTTGCACCGCACAATCTTTTGCAGAGTATTAACATAAAGAAGAAAATACAGCTTGCTTTGCTCATTGGCTAAAATCTTTTAGCTTGAAGAGTGTTATATACAAGAACAGAGATGCCATAAAAATGCTCAAATGGTCATCTCGGGTGCAAAGCTTGCAGTCTGTACCTCTGTGTTCTGCTTGAGTCTTTAATAACTGAGACTATGGAAGCTTTTCTCACTATTGAAGTAGCTAGGGTACTTCTCACTAATGTAGACATTTCTGTCTTTTCCGCTGTCATAATACACACTGCCAAGGACTTCACTGAAGTTGTGCCATTGCATTTGAAATTGCAGTAAAGGGAGGTTACTTTTAGGGCCTTTGAAATAAATATGCTTTAAATAAAGGCAATATTAACCTTAACAAAGTTACAAGACCAGGGTGAAAAATGGGTTTATTTTGACTGTTTTCATACTGAACTACAAACTGTCACTTGTGTGAAATCATTCTTCTGAAATCACATCAAGCAAACAGGCATAAAGTTGGGAATATTGAAACCCTTTGCCTTGGAGAATAATCTTGGTGTTTCAGACTCCTGGAATCCATATTTCTCAGCAATGCCTAGAGATCAAGCTGATGGACATTTTTATAAATCCTTTCACATAAATTAACCAAATAGATAATAAGTTCCGCCAAAAAGTTTTAATCGAATGTCTTATATAATTTAATATAGATGATTTGGAAGATTTTTGCTATGGAATTTCTCATAAGAACTGAATCTGTTCCTCATTTTCACATTGCTCATGTTCAGGGATTTCTTGGCAGTGCAAAGTTAGTTGGAATCAGAAATATCAGCATCAATTGTGAATATAATCCTTTTTTAGTATTTTTAAAGTACCTATTTTTCAGACTTATCTGAGTATTTTTGAAGATAGTTTTACTGGATTACTTCCACAGCAAACATACATGGAAGGGGTGAGTGTTATGCTGTAGAAGACACAAAATGTACGAAATGAGTCCTTTGTGATTTGAATTGTAACTTCAGATAAAATAGGGAATTATTCTGCTCTACTGGGGTACAAATACTGCTGTATTGGGGCTTTCTGAAATGTATATGGGAGAATATATTGCTTGTAGGGAAAGAAAAATCACCACCAAAATGCTCTAATGAGTCTATACCCTCCATCTGGAAGTTCTGTCTGCTTTTTATTAGGCAGATCTTCCTCAACTGCATGGGATTTGAATAATTATCAAGAAGAAATTTCTTGATGGTATTACCTGTTAATGCATAGGTTATTCATTAAAAAAAAAGAAAAGACAAAAAAAAAAGACATTTTATCTATTCTTTCCTGTAAGTTCTGTGGGAAACAATTTCTGGTTACTTTTAAGATGAAGTTTAGGAAATTATGTATGTTGTATTTCTCTGTACTACCAGGGACTGGATTCAGCAAACCAAGTAGATCCTTCTCAGTTCTCTTTTAAACATCTCAGTGATTTCAGGATAGCAAGTTTGGAATGATGAGATGATATTGCTTTACTTTATAATTTGTTCTTGCCTTATTATGTTGAAATTGCGTTCTTTTCTTGGAACCCTTGCTATTCTATGATACATGGTGCCATTTACCATGCTATGTAGAAGAGTACTAGAAGCTGAGCTGGGTGACTTAATAGGTCTCTTCTGTTAATAATTTATATGTACCTGAGGCTCTCCTGGTATTTGTTATGTTCCATATGTAACATTAAGCATCCTACAACAGTTTCAGACAAATCATAATTAATTATTATGCAAATATATCAACTAAATATGACTTTGTATCCTTTTAGTGATTGAGTACTGTACACTAAAAAATGCAGATGTGCATTTACAAAGACAGGTCTTCTGTTGACTCATCCACTTAATTTTGCTTTCTCAGCTGTGTATATGCAGATAATGATTTCTTTGCTCTTGAAAATTTGAATGTGTATGTGGTTGTGGCTAAGGCAGGCATGTGACTGTGTCTACAGATGAAAATGCAGGTGTTCAGTTCTATAAAAACAGGCCAAAAGTTCAGTTCTTAAAGAAATAAAATTTTTCCAGTATTTACTTCTAAATTCGTTATTCTCTTAATAAATTAGTGGTTGCAATGTATATGAACAGAGCTGTCTATGAGAAAGGTTGAATGTGATTTGCACCATTTTAAATAATCTCATTCTGAGCAGTGCTATTCTACAGTTCTCTGCTTTCAATGCTTATTCAAGTGTTGCAGCTACTTCACAGGCAGTTTCTCTTGTATATTAGATTTGTTTCTCTTCAACTCACATACAGTGAAGTCTGTGACATTTACTGAGTGTATGGCAGTAAAAGCAATTTCCTAAAACTTGACTAAGTACATTTAAAATAACATTGATTCTTTTTTCAAGTAATATTTACACAAGGGAGACTTGCAATTTTCTTGCTGCGTTCTTATTTTATCTACTGACATAATGGGAATGCAAAGTAATTCTAATATTACAAAGATAAGAATGAGATCTCTCAAATTCTGAATGAGTCTTTAGACTGACCTGGATGCTGGAAAAACATTCCAAAAGACAAATGTAATAGTAACCAAAGAACCTCTCTAAACCAGCTAATCAAGAAAAGATCTGAGTGAATATTCACATGCCTGGAGTACTGTGGGTAGATTGGGGAGAGACCACTAAAGCAGAATCCAGAACTCTTGCTCTTGCTGGCCCTTAAGCTGACCTGTCCCAAATCTTTGCCACTTCATGCCTCAGTTTTATTATCTGCAAAACATTAACACCAATACTGACTCCCCTTTGCCTTGAACTTAATGAATGGAAAAATGTTTTCTAATATTACTTTTAATTTCTTGCCAGATATCTCAAATTCTGAATGAAATTTGAGATGGAAAGTCCAGGAGTTGCTACTTTGGTTCAGAAGTTTGGTATTTTAAGTTTTGTCTCTGGCTCGCTGTTCAGCCTTCAACAGACCTTGTTAGGCTCGTAGTCCTACAGGACTCTGGTTCCTATCAGCTACCAGTTAAACCAGTAACATCTTGGTTCCTAAACACATTTTAAGGGTCTGAATGTTCACCACTGTGCTCCTCATGTCATCTAAGTTTTGTGGTGTTAGAAGACAGAAATAGAAAGCTAAAATAGGCATGAATGTGGCTGAGGGTTTAGATACTAGATTGTGAGGAAGCACAGGCCATCTTGTACAGACAGGGGCTCAACAGAGATGCGCTGCGAGACCATTGCCCAAGGAGCACCACTCCAGCATGCAGACCTCCTTGTTATCCACACTGTATAAATGTGTACTACTCATAAGATGGGAGGATGTACTGAATGTGTCATCCTATCTCTGAATGAGCTAGATTTCAGCGGTAGCTTAGTTTTTATACCTCTTGTTTACCTGTCATGGCCAACTTCTCTTTCATGGCTAGTTCTAACTAAGTATCTGGAAAGTTTATTGCTGCTGCAGCCTTTTAGCTATGACCATGTCTTTTCTTCTTTCACTAACATCTCTTTTTAATCCAAATTAGGCTGTAATCCTGGAGTTAAATAATCACAGAATTCCACAGAACTATGTTAACAGTACTTAATGTCTTCTTTGTATGCATTTTGTAATTATTCTTTATATTATGACCAATTCCTTTGCTTTGTGTTTTCACAGCACATAACATGGTTATCTGTGACTTGGCTTTCCACATAGAGCTAAAAGCCTGTGGCTGTTTTTACACTTTGCTGTATCTCAGAATTGTAACATGAGGAAAAATATAGGGGGAAAAAAAAAAGCAAGCAAAGAAGCTCTCAGAAGTCTTTGTACTATCATAATGGCATCATCTACACACTTTTGATGGAGACATTTTAATGCCAATCAAAATAAAGCCATTTAAATTGATATTTTCAGGAAATCATCACCACTGTGAGATGGTTGCCAGAGTTCCCAACTCTAGTATGCTGTCTGAAGCATCATTGTTATAAAGACCATGGAATTAAAACTTGAATTGGGCTGACATTCTACTACTAAGTAATTTTCAAGTATGGATCAATACCTTGCATTAACCGATACGAGGTTCAACACAGCTTGAAGGAGTACACACTTACACAGCAGTTGCTGCTTTTGTGGTTTAGAAGAGATAGACAATGTAATTGCATCTCTCTGGGCTTTTAATATAACCCATACAGCACATGCTTTTAGTGAAGCAGTGGGTGAATGCTGTGTGATAAAAAGCATTGACACTGTGGCTATTAGAAGTACTTAGAATATAAATACTGGGTCAACTCTCTGCCTAAGGTAAAACACTGGAATTTGAAGAAAAGGCCAAATCCATTAACCTATTGACAATCCATTCCAGAAACTGACAAGTCTGAAAGACAGAGATTCAGAAGTTGAACCCTATCTAATGGTGTCCTTACTGTCACGACAGGCCTATTGTAGAATTGTCATTCAACAGTGAAAACATTCAGTGTATCTTTAAGAAATGAGAAGAAAGGAGTAAATGGATGGTTATTTAAAAGGTAGGCCTTGCTCTTTTCTTTCATAATAAGATTGACATAATCACATCATGATGTTATCAAGCATAGAGGCCTGATTCTGTCCCTGATCCCCTGATGTATGCAACCTGGAAGAAAACTGTAGCCATCTGGAATTAATTCCCCCAGCTGGTGCATGATATAGGAATGATATAACCACCATGTAGGAAGTGTAAAACTGGTAGAGCTTGATTTATAAGCATCACAGTTCCCTCCTTGTAATGAAAATAGTGTGTACTAAATGACTAACAGAGGGAACCACTCAGAGAAATGCTTATATTAAAAGTGTAGAGCCTCAGCAGGACCACAGTAATCAATTACCCTAAACTGAAGCCCTGGCAGCTTCTATGAATTGCTATTGATTTCAACTTCTAGTCAGTGAATCTTTCTAGGACTAGGCTAGAATGTAGGAGTGAGATGCAGACAAAATTAGGAGCTGGAACAAACTTGTGTGGAAAACACAAGGAACAGCCAGTTTTGAGAAGATATGCTGAAGTTTATTTTTTAGAAGTGCTTAAAAATTGCAAAACCCAAGTCCCACACAGGAGTAAAAATGGAAGTATCACATCAGCATATATTAATATAAGAAAAAAATAGAATTTTGGATTTCTTGTTAAGTTAGTGGAAAATTCTGTCTGGGTTTCTGAAGAAAACCTTTGCCTTTCATTGAAGTTAAATAAAGGGGAGGGTCTGTTATTTTTTTCCCTGTAGCCTTCATCTCACAATGCGGATGGTTTCCTTGCAGTAAACTCTCAAAACATATAGAAATGATGCCAATATAATAATATAAGATTCAATCCTCTGTATGCTATAGCTTGTGAGTTGCAAGTTTGTTGTCGACAAAATTCATTTTCTTATAGAATTCCTTGATGGTTTCAGGAAGATAAAGCAGCTCTTTCTTTATGCATACTGCTCACTTCAAAGGGAATTTCATCTGTTTTGAGGAGACTGCTATGTTTCCATTATCATACAAGAAAATTCATTCTGGAACCTTTTTTGCTCAGCAGGAACCGTGTGTATTTTCCACATTCTCGTTATACGTGTTTTGGCGTAAGCATAAAGCAGGCATGCTCATTTATATTCTAGCTGGTCAAGTGAGGAAGTGTGATTAATGTGAATTTTGGATCAAGGTGAAGACCATCTTTGTAACCTGCACTAAAAGGAACCTTATTGAGTGACTCCTCTGCAGAGGAGGATGTTTCTGTTAGATCAGTGGCCCAGAGGCAGTGGAACAAATCTTCTTCATCCCATCATCCTCATTTTAATATCAGCTGCACTACAGCAGCACAAAATACTGTAGAAGAGCTAAACATACCATATAACTGAATTGTGTACTCAGATCGCATCCTTCACACTGTGTATCACTGCAGGGTGTTAATCATGCCTCTCCTTATGCTCTTTCCTACTTCCTCTCCCACTGTTTTCCTTCCTCCCCTCTCTCCCAATCTTTCCCTAAAGCCTCCTTTCTCCTCTGTCAGGTCCTGCCCTGCCTGCTTACTTTCCTATCATATACCTTTGTTCTTGAGTAATTTGGGGAAAGCAACATAGATTCTCTTAGCCAAAGTTAAAGGTTACATTGCCTTGGAGTATCTTTGTTGCCTTTCCCAAATTTAACTCCTAGTCCTGTAGCTCTACTAACCCAACTGTAAGAGCATCAACTCTCACCAGTGTGGTCTTCAAGAACACTAGACCTTTCCATATAGTTGTGGAGAGCATCTAGAAAATCTGTTGGCCCCTTCATAGCTTTATCCTGTTTCACTGATCCAAACAATGGAGGGTAGACGTGGTGTATAAGGTGGTAAACAGTGGGGTTAGGAAGGACAGACCTGTTCTATTTTTTTGGGGAGCAAGAAGATGTTTTCTGTTCTTTGTTTTAATGTTAATGAATTAAAAGACTGACAGTGTATTCCAGCCCATCTGCGGCAAGGCACCAGTTCAGCCTTTCTTTAGTTCAAATATCTATGAGAGATCAAAATGCCTCATTCTTGGCAAGCATGTGTGGGAGCAAAAGCAGTCTGAAGATCTTTTTAATTTTCTTAGGGGAAATTCCTTCCCTGTTCAGGCACAGGAACACCAGCTTTGTTAGGACAGCAGAATGATGTCCTAGTGCACTGCCAGTGGTGAACTCTTTGATCTTTCTGTCTTAGATGGCTTTGGTTCTGGTTGTTTTGTCCACACTCTGAAAATGAACCGCATTACATGTGGTACAACAGAAGTCAGATGTGAATGGTACTTCAGATGTAAGTGAACTGAGGGACAGGAACCACACCCCACTCAAGACATCTCTCCAGAAGACACAGTCGCAAGGGAAGCAATTAGCATAGGAGGCAACTCACAGATTTTAGTCATTAGAATACTTTTCCCTGTAGCAGTGGAATTTTCATTTAACTGATTTCTGCCAGATTCCTCCTCTTTGAGCTCTTCAGGTTCACCAAAGGGCTTGTTTCTGAAACACACTGTTTGCTCTTTTTTTTTTTTAATATATTTTCCTGCCATGTGACGTTGTACTTAAAAAGAAAAAAAAGACACAAAGTGAAGATGGAAAAATAGAAATGCAAAATGTCCCAAGAGATATGCTTTCCCTTACCATGTCATGCTAGTTTAAATACAGTTCCCACATGTCACATGTCAATCTGTACTCGATTGTTTTCAAATAGATAGCAAAAATCATGAGAGGAGGGAAGTGTTCTTTTGTGTGACATGTTCTTCTTTTGATACATTGGGTTCTGTAGTTGTCAAAGCAAAGGCTGTTTTTCCATCTATTATTACAAATGCATTTGGGGTAAATCACTTCTGCAACTCTATTCCCTTGATTGTTTACTTCAATACAAGTATTATTGCTTTATTTTTTCTAAATCTAACGAAACAATGACTTTTCAGTGGTGCATTTTCTCTATGATCCTCAGTAGGTAATGAGGTTCTTAGTCAGTGGAGATTTAGATCACATCTGGAAATGCAGTCTGCTTCAAGTATTTTCTGCTTTTCTGTCAGGAGAATGGAATATTTAATTTCATTATTCAGCATAGGGTTATTCATTTCATGCAATGAAGGAAAATTCATCAATATTGTCTTCAGCATCAAGAAAAATGATACTTACCATGACTGTTTCACATACTCTATTTATATTTTATATCTTTCTCATCACTCAGCAATTATTCATCCCTCTGCTGAGAGGTGAAATTCTTGTATTGAGTTGCTATAATTTCTTCGAACTCCTGAAAGCAATTCCACTGCTGAAAGCAATTGCTTTTACTTAAAAGTATTTCTTGATATAGATTCACCAAATACAAATAATTGAATAAAAGGTATTTTTTCCTGTTGATTTTCAAGAATATTTAGTGTTGTTTTATAAAAGGGGTAAATCAATGTTGCTACATCTTAACATTCATTGCACTAATATTAATCATGATGTATTCTTGGAGATGGATGCAAATGTGATAGTGCAAGTAAGTGGGAATGCAGTTGAAATGCAACATTAATTCATTCCCAGTTGTTATTAAATGTCACAAGGTATTAATAGTTTTCCTGATCTTTTTCTTTTTAGACCACTTGGTGTAAAAAAACCCAACCTCAGTGTGAGGTATTTGTCTGTGCAATGTCATCAAGATAATTATCTCTGTATCTTTTATATTATGTTTAGTTTTAATGTAGTGTCCCAGATCTGCATTTTAAGAAAAGATCAAAGTACGGAGTGTAAAGGTGGTGGTAGTCTGTACCCCATTCCCACAGAAATCAATTAAAGGTCTTATATTTGAGAAGTGGGCACAGTGGGAACAGAAACAGCATTAGTATCACGATATGTGATTTCTCTTGCCATCAGTAAAACAGATTTTCTCATTTATCTTATCCTCTGAGATATTTAACTTTTGAACATCAGCTGATTCAAATTTTATGTTTGGGGAATCCAGGCACTGAGATGATTTGTGTTTAGGGCACTGAACTGGGACTCAGTAGATCTGGGTTTGTTCTGTCATGCATTCCCCATGTGATCTTATGCAAATACTTAATTGCCTCTCACACAGCCTCATCAGTTAAATAGCATAATGTTACTCTTCTTGTTCGAAGGATTTGCTAACATTTGGGTGGCTTATCTACAGCGGATTGCTAAGGGCCATGTGAAAATGTGCAATCTTATTTAAATGTACTGCTTTACATATATATCCTTCTTTCATTTTTTGCTTCTACACCTACTGCTTTCTTACAGTCCCCTCATGGGACTCTTTCTTTCATTTTTCTCTTTATAAGCAATCTTCCACAGGCTAGCCTTCTTCTGCAAGTGCAGGTTAATTGGGGCCTGGTTTTTAAGCTCATGAAGTCAGCTAATATGTATAAGCGCATATATATGAGTTAGAGAGGTACTATGTGAGCTGTACTTCATGTGAATAATCTTTGGTGATCCAATTGACAGGTTTGTGCTTGGGAAAATAGATTTTTGATGTATTTTTTATTTCAGGTATGTCCACTTAAATGACTCAGATGTACGATTCTCAGACACAGAAATTTATATTGATTTCAGTTTATATAAAAAACCCCAAGAATGCCATTTCAGATACTTCTTTCACGAATATTCAAATAGCAAAACCAATACTGCACAGATTTATATTTTTTTAGAAAGGGTATTATATGAATATATTCATTCAAAACTATTTGCATAAATACTTCTATGTTTGCTACATTTGCCTTTACAAAAATTACATTTTTGATTGAGGCTTTTAACTTAAGCTATGTGTATTTTTTAGCTTCAGTTGAGTGATCATAAAACCAGTGAGCCTTTACTGGAGTGAGCAGATCTGATCTGTATGTTTTTGCCCATCAATCAGTAATATCTGGAATAGAACAGTGATTTCAACAGCAACTACAGGAGATATAGCTACCTGCTTTCCATTAGTTTTAATGAGGGTGAGAATTCCAAGTCCCCTGGAATATTGTTTCTTTGATGTCTTTGCACAGCACGGAAAAATGTTGACCTACTAATGGCATCTGCTGTAAAACTGAAAACTGTTGTTGACTAATGGCTCTTTGGTGTAGATGGAGCAGGTGTGTAAAATTTAAAAACATCCTACTGCCAAACAAATGAGTATATCTTCATCTGAAAGCATTAAATATATGGACATTTAGATAATCCTGCTTCCTTTAAGAAGGTGGTAAGAGTCATGGTTTACCTGCATACACCTGCATTTTCCTTAATGAAGCTTCCATTCAGACATTGTAGATATAAAACCAGCCAATATGGAGGACCTGACAGAAGTGATTACAGCCTCTGAGTTTCATCCCCATCACTGCAATCTCTTTGTCTACAGCAGCAGCAAAGGATCCCTTAGACTCTGCGACATGAGGGCATCGGCTCTCTGTGACAAACATTCCAAGCGTAAGTCCTTGCTTCATTGAGCCCCCAGATGTCATTAAAGTCTTATTACTCAAGGACCGCGTGTAGATGTGTGCATACCCCAGTGTATTGGCTTCTTAGTGGCAAGGCACAGTTGAAAAGAAAACAGCACAAGGAAGAACATTCTCTGATCTATACAGGTATTACCTATGAACTGGATAACAGTCATGTCTGTGACTGGTTGCTCTTGTGGTTCTTTTTGCAGGAATCAGTGAAGAACCCACACATCTCTAGCAAAAGAGATGATTCTTAACAAAGGAAATACTGGGGGGGTGGTGGGAGTATTTAAGTAGATGAGCATACTGTTCTGAATACTGCAGCAAGTAAATTTTGTCATTTAAGCTGCCTTCAAAACTCTGAATCCATTTTTTGGATTAAAAAATGTCAAGGTCCTTCCTAAAAATTTAGTCCAGCATTCCCTATATGTACTTTTTCAATATTGTGTCTGTAAAGATAGAGGGAATAATGCAATAAATAATATTGAGGGAGAAGATACTGTGTTGTTATAGAAGGTGTCATCTGTACTGAAGTGATTTTATGTATCCTGTGAGACTTTGATAGAGAGCCACCAATTCATGACAGTTCATATCTGAGACATACATAAGAACAAGGAAATAAAATGTTAAAATGTGCGGTTGTGTTTGTTATCAAAGTAAAGGATGAAGGAAAATGCACATTCATAATGTCTTGCTATCAGCTCTTTATAGTCTAGATAAGACAGAAAATGATTCTTTCCACCAGTAATATGACAAGCCTGGGCATTTTGCCTTGTGTGAACAATTCCTGATGTGAAACTGAAAACCACCAGACAAAGGCATTGTGTTATGTGGATGGTTCATATGAGAAACTGAGAACCTAATGAATGAACTGTGCTGGTGCTTCTTGAGCCACCTTTAGGACTGGAGCTTCCAGGACAGTTCCACCTCACAGAACTGAGTCTTTAATTTCTTTTCCAATGTTTAAACACTGGGAAGGAAATTCAGGCAAAATTGGTTTTGTGCCAGGGACACATAAGAGGTTTTATATCAATCAGTTCCTACTTGAACCTTTTGACACAGGCAGATGTTATTAGTAGGGGCTGGAGGGTAGGAAGAAAATATCTGAAGAGTTAAATGAGACATAAATGGTGCGCAGATTGAGCACTCATGACGGGTTTTTTTAACTGAAGTAAATGTGGTAAAGAGCCTGTGACTGGGCCTTTTGGCTGCAAGGAGATGTGCACATGCTCAGAACCTCTTAGGATGTGGTCTCCAATTGTAGAAAATAATCTTTGAGGACAACTTCTTAAGCAGAGAAGCAGTTTACCTTTGTTAGTTGTATCCCCTTGTACTTGAAGGGGGAATTCAATACCAAGAAGTGAAACGTGGGCATGACATAATGTGGTACATTGCTATGAGTTATCCTGTCCCGCTTCGTTGTTTTATTCCAGAATGCTTTTCATTTCTTCCTTCCAATAAGGCCTCCTTGTAACTCAGTGCCAAATGCTAATCATAACTTAATAAAACAACAATACAGTAACCCTGGATGAAAGAAGACATTTTATGCCAGAGAGGAGAGCAAGGTCTAATGGTCATTGATTAAGCCCCATTTTACAGATCTGTGAGTTAGAAAATAGCCATTTAATGTAGCATTGCTGCACTGAACTGAAGTCAAACTGATTGAGAAGCTGAGTGTCTCCATACACATGTACCATGCAAAATTGATACAGCAATGGTAGAATTTCCAAAGCATTAAAAGGTATAGGCTGACATACTGCTGGTTGGAGTGGTTTGAGTATAGCTGTCAGAGGCAAGAAAAACAAATTATATAAAGCCCATAGCAACCTAGAAAGATAAACTATAAAAACCAATCAATCTGGGAAATCAAATATTTGCATGACTGTCTTGAGTACTTTCACTGTGCATCTGAGTTGCTCTACATGTGGTGCATACACATGATCGGTACCCTACTCTAGCTCAGCTCACCTTTCCACCTGTGCCCAAAACTCACTTCACTTCTCAACCAAGCCAGCTACAGTGATTTTACTGCAAACCCTCATGTTCTGCCATGCAACCCTACTTTCTTAATTCAATCTAGTATCACTATGTGCTCTATTTTGGATGCTGTTCTGAGATTGTAATGGATGTACATATTTTTAGGGCTAAAAACTTACGAAAAATACCTAGATGCTGAGCATATGTTGTGAACTTTTGGGTTTAATCGTTTTTCAGTCCCTTTGTTATCCAAATCTCTGTAGCTGGGCTAACGTCAGTTGCAGCATCTGGGGGAGGGCCATTCCGTTTGTATAAGTGTAGAGAGTGCCATATGAATAATTACTGTGCCATACTGTATAAATAAATTACATACTAATATCTGTAGTGTAAGTCACTGACATAGGATGTTAATAAATTATAGCATTCTTGAAGATTTCTGATTTGCTAAACTCAGTGGCAAAATCTCTCTGTTTGGCATTAGTGACAGCAACACTGCAAGGTTTCCCTTATAAATCTTTCATGGGTATAGCATGGAAGAGACTTCTTCCATATCTACACATCATTGGTGCCTATGCTGAGATTTATTAGCAAGCTGGCAATTTGTGTGCTGAGTTGTAATGGGGACCTTTGTCCCTTAGAAAAATGATCTCAGACCACCAAATCTATCCATAACACATTGAAAGAATATCAGGTCAGTAACTGAGTTTTAAATGTTCATTGAGATACTGATAAGGTGTGATAAAATTTGTTTTTTCTAATAGACTACCTGAAACTGCTTCTTATATCACCTCTTTAATAGATCATTCAATGCTGGGCAAGCAATCAGAAGCGAAAGAGATGTGGCCATTACAAATGGATATCCAGGAAAGCCCAATCTGTAACCAGAGGGAAGATACATACATAATGCTGTTCTGTGTTATTATCAGACTTCACAAGTAGTGGGAGAGAATTCCATCAAAATATTCTGGAGAGGAGTTGAAAAAGAGCAGAATGTCCCTGCTTATTTAGAATATTAGAGGGATAGGAAATAAGGAAGAAGGTGTTCTTGCAGTCCACAGGGTTATAGATAGAGATTTAAAACAGATTAGAAAGTCAGACTCAAGTGGCAAGAAATAGGGAATTAATTTAAATAATATAGAAGCTTTCATCTACATAGCGTATGTGGCAAAACATCCAAAGGTCATCTTTGAAGTGTTAGTCAGGCAACATTGCATGGCAATGTACAGTGTAGAAAGGAAGCAGTATGTGGGAAATCTGTGACAGTGGTGAAACCAGGGAAGCTAACAGCTGCAAAACTTTAAATGTTAGAGCAGTTAGCTGGGAGCATCCAAAAATAAAAGAACTAACCCCCACCCCAAATTCCATACATTCTTATGCAAGGGATGCAGGTGACGAGGAAGACAAGCATACTGCATACTATTACAGTAAGAGCATGTATATAGAGTTGTATGCAGTTTTTCAATTAACAAATAGTTGCTAATTTGGTTTTGATCTTCTCTTACTAATACTATGTTCAAAGGTCTTATAAATGTGCATGGAGATAATATTCTTTCAAACAGCTTGTGTACTATATAGGTACATATGGCTGTTCTGACAAATCATCTAATAAAGCAGTCAACTAAAGAACAATGAGTTTGAGCATGTGAAATTGGAAAAAAATTAAGAGCTTTTTCAGTAGTTCATCAGAATTATTAAATTCAGTATTAAGTGGTAAATAGAAACTGTATGGTTATGCAACATTAAAATTTAAGTCACTCGAGTATAACTAGTATTGATATTCTGTGTAATAGCCTTAATATCTTACAGTCATTGCAAACTTCAGAAGTTGTAATCTATTTAAATGCTGTATATTGCTGTAAGGGTTTTTTAAGTGTTCGTTTCTTAATATGCATTTGTGGACTAAAACCCTGTTTCTAATTATCCATTACCCATGTGCAAACTTTACAACAAAATACTTCAAGGAAATTTCAAGTTTATTAATCTGTGTGCCACAGTGCTCTTTATATCACGAACTGTGGAGTTACATAATGCGGTTAGTCTCTGTCACCGTCAGATCGTGCTTTCCATCCTCCATACAGACTTACAGGCTTCTGACACCCGAGTCTATAAGAGGAGCTGTTTAGAGCCCCCCTGTCTTTGACTGCGGAGACTGCAGAAACATTAGTGGATAACAGGAAATCCTAACAGCCATCTTCTCTGGATTCTCCCTGAAAGGGGCAAAGCATCTCATCTCATGCCTTTCCAATTCCATTGCATGGATAATTAATCTATTGAAAGTATAAAATGGTCTTCAGAAAAATCCAGAGTGAATTTTGGGTTTGATTTGTGACTCAAAGATGCCACCCAAAGATGGTGGTGGTGTCTTTTTCCTTGAGTGTCACTTTCCACATAGTTATTTAAAATCCAGGCATGAAAGAAATGCCAGCCCTTCCTCAAGGATAAATGCCACTATCCTGTCAGACTGGCACATAACTCAATTTGGTTATCTGCTGGTTTATTTGAGATTACCTTTGATTTTAAACTTAAGAATTCAGAACTGTGGAAGCAGCCAAAACAGAAATCAAGGATAATCCACTTGAACGTGTTGATGTTTTAAAATTAAATTAATTGCATCTACCAGTCATTTAAAGAGGGTTGGGATTTCAGAGACAAGACAGCTTTCAGACCTCTAACTGAATATAGATTATCTTTCATTTGCAACAGAGAACAACTAGATGCACAAAAAAACCTGTGACAGAATATCCCTGCTGGGTTTGCTAATTAATATTGACCTTTCAGAATGGATGATGCCTATTGTATGACTGGAAAAGAGACAACTTATTTTTCTTTTATGTGACTTTTTCATCTAAAATAAGCTTTTTATTTCTGCATCTGGTCTCATGTAGGGTTATCATCTGAGAGAGAGAGTGGCACTATTCTTCCTTTGTGCACTGAGACACCACTGTCAAAGTAATGTCTACTTCAGGCAAAATCTGTAAGGTTTCATGTGACAGGAGTGAAACTTATCTGAGCTTCTGTAATGATTTGACCCTTTAATAAAGGCTTGTTCTCCTTATCCTAATTTTGGATTTATTTTATAAGCATGCACTACAAAGGCATATATTCATTGCTGATTTTATATCCCCAATGAAAAATTGTGCCTGTATCCTGATAATTTTGTAATCAGGTCTCTCGCTAAAGATCTGTTACTATAATTTCATGCATGCTAAACGAGATCTTGGTAGGGATTCTTTCTTGTGCAGGAATCCCACTGAAATTTGGTAGAAGATTGCCTTTAGCATGGGCTCCAAAGCTTCCATTCTGCTCAGTTTAGGTGAATGTATAATAAAGACATTTACAACATGGATAATGAAAATTCAAAACTGTTTCTACAGAAATGCAATTATGTCTATATAGTATTTCCTCCAGTTGTGCAAGATGTGTTAAAATTAAATCAGAGGAAGAAAAAACCTGATTTATATACTTCCAGCTATCAAATAGTAAGAGGAACGAGAAAAGCCTGAAGCAGTGGTTAAATGATTTATGATTGAAGAGGTGTTTCATTAACCCCTCTCCTCCAACCACACACTGATAAAGCAAATAATTGCTGTAAGATTGCTTTAATTATTCAATCTATTAAAATTCCTGTCTTGTTTGCTTAATTTTTTAATAGCAACAAATACTGCTTTTCAGTGTCTCACGAAACCAACGTTATTCTTTCAAGATCCTGTTTCACTGGGGGAAAAAAAAAACCCTTATCATTAACTTTATGTATCAAGAACATAAAGACTTATGCATGAATTTGGCTGTAGAGGAGTAGTAGTTTTATGTCCCATTAACTCCATGGGATTGCTCACAACACATGGTGTTAAACATGCACTTAAGTCTTCATGAGACTGAGACTTAAAGAAATGGTCTTCTAGATCAGCATTGCATTTTTTCACTTCCTTGCTCTCTTTAGCATCATTTCTCTTTATGAACAAGCTCACTGGCAAAGTTACATTAATATAAGCAACTCCATAGTGAAGCTCCCACCCACTGATCTTGAGCTATTGATCTGGCTTTGCTTTTCAGCACTAATGCACTGTCCCTTGTGGTTTGCGACAAGCTGCAGCCACTCACTGCAGATGGTAAAACAGATTCTTAAATATTGATCTGAGGCTTCAAGTTTTAAAACCATGCTCTCTAGGGGTATTGATGAGAAGCCTAGTTTTCATATTGGGTCATTGGATAAAAGAATGCTTTCTGGTAGGTGAAATTTCAGTCTTGTGGTTTGGCAGTATCTTCAGAAACTTACTTTTACTCAGAGAAGGAAAGTCATGTGTAAGTGACAGGGCATGAAGAGGTGCCCTCTGAATTATATAAGAACAAATGGAAAATTGAAAAATGCTAAGATACTGCTTTTTCAGTTTAAAACACAATAAGCAGCTACAGGCTATGGTGATATAAATTGTTAAGTCATCGTGCTTAGTTGTTTATAAATTATTGTATTTTAGATTGCTTATCAAGGTGGACTCAAAAATTCCCACACATGTATAACCATATTAATCAGTGTAGAACATGAAGGCAAGATTATTGCATTAGGAGAACATCCTGATCTCAAAAGAGAACTTCTGAAGGAGGTGAATGTGTGAGTGGATTGGCTTAATACAAAACAGTAAAACTTTCAGTGAAAGATAGAGTAAATAATAATGGTAAATCAAACTATTATCATAAACAATAAAGCTAAAAGGCATAAAGAGACCATGAATTTCAAAAGGAGCTTTGTAATTGGTCTTGATTCACTTGGAATGAACTCAAGAACTTTTTTTGTATGAAATCCTAAAGTAGATTTTAAACAGTGCATAACAATGACTATACCTGGGCAGACAAGAGGTGCTTTTAGCCCAGTATTCTGGCTCTGATAGTGGGCAGTAGCAGCATCAACAGAAAATGTGAGGGCACAGCAAGTGTACAATCTTTAGCCTCTGCAATTTGCAGCTGGAAAATTGGGGTTCAGGGACTAGAGTGAGAGTGAACTTACTGCATTAAATAATATTCAAATGGATGTTTGAATTTTTCTTCCTTTGAATTTGCGCAGTTAATTTTGAACCTGTGTATAATTTTTACTATTCACAACATTTTTCAGTAAAGTCTTTAGTAGTTTAATTAGGCATAGTATGAAGAACTATCTGCTCTGTACTTAGCCTTTCTTTCCTAGTTTTACTCAGTGACCCCTACTTGTTGATTGGAAGAGACAGTGTACAAAGTGAATTGTCGTTCCCTATTCATCCTCTGCATGCCGCTCTTAATTACAAATCTCTCAGTGCTTCCTAGGCTGAGGAGTCTTAGTCTGGTTAGTCATTGCCTGCATGGAAGCAGTTTGATACTTCTGGTCAATGGTATTGCCCATTTTTATGTCTTCGTGGAGATAAGACCAGAGCTTCACATAACTCAAGATGTGAGCACATCTTGAATTAAATGGCACAAAAAAAAAAAAGTTTTCTATGTTGAAGGATAGCAACAAGTGTCAGGGACTTAAAAAAAGTGTGATTAGTATTTATATATATATATTTAGTATTTTTATGTTTTAACAACTCTAGCTGTTCCTGGCCTTTCTTTTTAATTTATTTTATTTAACTTTAGACATCTGTGTATATTTCCACATGATAAATGCACACCTTAGAGATACCTTTTCTTTATAAATTCAGTGAAATTTAGCTTAGGGTTTTTTTACTAAACTTTATAAAATATGTGATAGAACAAATCACAGCTATCCTGGGGAATGGTGCTAATTTGCCATCTAAACATTTTAGAGTGTAGTTAAATCATTTGTAAGAGTTTTAGCTTAGGATCACATTTTATGTGAAACATTTAATTAACATAACCATGTATTCCGGAAAGAAAGAACATATTTATTTATCAGGTAGGCGGAGAGCATATCGGTTCTTGTTCCTTTGGCAAGTTGCTGTGGCTAGTCTGTCAAGCTGGGTGAAATTCTATGCATTTCAAAGTATAGAAGTGCAGACTACTTGCATGCTTACATAATAAAAAATAAAATTATTCTACCTCTTTTATTCCAGTATCTTTGCTCCCTCTCACCTTTACAGTCCCTTCCCTCCCCATTAACCCCACTGCCTTTTTTTCCAGTGTTGCCAACACTGTCTTCACCCATTTGTAGCTGGGACCCTTGAACACAATTTTCTACATTCACTAGCTGTCTTTGGAGGGAGAAAGAATGTTATTTCATGGCACAGGATTTCCAAGGACTTAAATCTAACTAACAGCACTGAAGTACTATAAACCCAGAAGTTTTCAGGACAGAATACAAACTATTAACAGTATTCTCTAGAAAATGAAAAACTTTAATAAGTTATTAAATGTTCATGAGTAGAAAAAAAACAGTTTCAGAAGAAGTCACAGGGAATGACTTTTTAAGGCTGCCTATAATTTTATGCTATGAATGATGGAATTTCAAATCTGTGGTGCTGGTAACCTTTCATCATCAAGCTTGCCCTGTTTTTGTTTTTGTTCCCATCCCTGCCTCAATAATCACATGTTCTACAATATCTTTAAGCATGATTCATCTTTGCTTTTCTTTTAAAAATATATTTGGCTTTGTAATAGCAAAAAGTTGGTTTTATCTGTAGTTCTGCTTTTGGTCAGTAGTAACAGAAATTTTCAAGATTCATAACTTCATGCCTTAAGGAGGTCACAGCGTTATCATCAAGGCTGTTCTCCCTTGCTAGTTCTCTGTTTCTCTTTGTTTTGTTTGCTGGTATTTCACAGAAAACTCTTGTGGTTATCGCCAAGTGCTCAGGCACATGACAGGATTTTGCCACAGCTTATACTCTGTGTTTCTCTTTTTTAAAAGCAGTAAAAGATTTGTTTAACTGAATACAGCTGACATTTCTTTTATCACATCAATCCATTATACACTTGTAAATTCAGGTAAAAAAAAAAAAGTAGCTCCAGATAAATTTTCGTTATATTAGAGAGATAGCTTTTCTAACCCCTGCCCCATATTATCTCAGATACTATTATTGCTTTCCATTTAAGTAGATCATTCCTCTTTGTGTTTTTAAAAACATCATTCATATTTGTATTTTGGAACCATCTGCCTTGCAACAGTGCTGTGAGTGCTTGTGGTTTTATTTCGTCCAGACAAAAGAATAAGGAGAAAAAGAATTGGAAGTTCAGCCAAGGTCCTATAGTATAATGTAAAGAATTATGCATACTCCTTGTTGTGATGATTTTAGGAGGAATGCAATATTTTGGATGCTATATTGGCTTGTGACACTGCACCCACTATACAGGCCATTTTTAGCATTAATTATTTTTTCTTTTTAAGTTCACATATGCCAGAATTTACATCCTGCAATGATTAAAGCTCTGCCCAGAAAACAAAATATTAATTTTCAGTGGTGCTGGAGTCTGGAGAATACAAATGACTCCATCCAGTGTCTTGGAAATTGGGATAAAGATAAAAACCTTTTATGAGAATGTGAGGTTTTCTGTTTTCTGAGGCTGTTATTTTTGGCTATTGTTGGAATAATGGTTAGTTATCTATTCACTGTTTTTCAGTGCACGGAGTAGTGCTGTTTGATTTATCACTTTCCTGTGTTCTTACCTGTTTGATATCCTTCCTTCACCATTGCATATTTGGGAAACTGGAGTATCATACAGCAGCAAAAGGTAGCTGGCGAAGCTGAAGAGGAAGGCAGTATTGGTGACTACCTGGTCTCTCTCCAGACCATTACAGAGGGATTTCAAAGAGTACACGCGCACACTGTAGCCCTTGCAGTTTGTATGGTGTATGTTGAGTGGAATGAGAATTGACAATTAATGTAAAACTAAGTAACAAGATGTGCAAGAAAGGTTACGTCACATGTGTAACCCTAATTTTTACCAGCCATTAGTTCTTCTTTAGAATTGAACTTAAAGATGAGTTTGGCGTTTTGTTTTGTTTTGTTTTTCTTTATTGGATGTGTCTTGTCCAAAATGTATAGCTTTCAAGTTTGTGCAATCAGACCCATATTAAAATAAATGGGAAGTTGCAGTGGCAGCACCTACAACACCCAGACTGCAACTCACTGGTTTGATGAGAGCCCCAAGGTTGTTAGTGGGAAATGCCTGCGCACCACACTCTTTAGCTACTGCCCAAGGCATCTGCTTTCTGTTGGCCAGTGTGTGGAAGGGAAGCTGAGTGAGATGGACCTTGCCACTCACTCTAGCTGTTCCTGGTCTAATTTTTTTTTTAACATTTTTTTTTTAATTAACTTTAGACATCAGTGTGTATTTCCACGTGATAAATGCACACCTTAGAGATGCCTTTTCTATCTGCTAAGTCTAAGGAGAGTCTCCATCTCTACATTAGATCAGAGGTGTTCAAGGAACACTAATTTTTTTTACAAGAGATGAGAGTTTGTTTTTCAGCAGATGGCAGTTTCTTTTGAGAAAGAAGCAGCATATTTTTATGCTGCAGATTTTCTCCAGGATTCAAGAAAACAGTGCTCTGGCAAGTAGCCTTCACCCAACCCATAATTCTTTCTGAAGTCTGGACTTCTGTGAAAAGCTAGCCTGGTGTTTAACTGGTGAGCAGGAAGCCGTGCAGAAAGGGATTGAACATTTTTATTTCCTTCAGCAGACTTCCCTGCTTACCCATGTATCTGCCAGTGGAGAAAGGGGCAAGAATGGTGTCTTCCTTGGAGGCTCCTCCTCAACACTGGCTATGCTCAGACATATGCTTAGCTTCCCTCTGGAATCCCATGATACTTCTGTATTCCACAGTCCTGTCATCAAGGTCATATTTAAGTCTGAGCAGTGTCATGTCAAAGCTCAGCACAACACACCATTTGTGATTGCATTGCTCATTAGTTTGCAATTAGACAGGTAGCTTTGTGTCTTTCATATAATTAGCACTGTGAAGGTTATCAAGAATATTATTGAAAATTGAATACCTTTTTTTCACAGCAAAAGTTATTAAGCAGTTAATCAAGAAATTAATTGATATCTAATTTGTAATCTAATCCCAGTAAAGCTCTGATTCCAAGTCCTGGTCTAACAAGATTTATTTATAGAAAAGTAAGTGAGTTTTGAAGTCTTGTGTTTTGGGTGCTGATTGCCCCCTAGCATAAAAGTGGCCTTCAAAGTGTAAGTCTAAACTGCAATGAACAGAAAACGTGGTTTTAGTGCAGACTGGCAAACATGGTTTTGCAAACCAGGGGTTAGCACCATGTTTTCTCCTGTCAGCTTGAAGAGGCCAGGGCTGAATTTGAATTGCTTGCCTGAAGTCCAAGTCACATGGCTGTCACCACTGTTCCGTGTGCAATTACTCAACTTGTGTTAGCTAAACTGAATGAGGACTGTGCTTTTTTGCAGTGCATGCATAACCTTATGTTGATGCTAAACCAGAAATAGTAAGACCCAAGAACACTGCATCTCACCTTAATTTCCTGAGGCAAATGCCTTGTTCTGGTTGCTCAGTCACATGCTGCTTAGTTGCTGAGCTTTCTCTGTAATATTCGGAGCTGCTGCTTAATTTCCTGTAACAATTTCCTTCACTTGGTTATACTGACTATAGGAACTATCTGCAAAAAATTACTGCTACTAAAATTTCTACCACTATCTGTATTTCTGTAGTGATAGGAGGCTTTCATTCCTGCATTACTGTCTGCAGTTAATTAATCTAAGGCTTTCTAATACTTACTGTGGTAAGGGTAGAAAAGCAATAAACAGTGCAGATAAAGGATGAAGTGGTTTAATCTCATAAATTAAAAAAATACAGAGTATCCAGTTGGATGAGACACATAGAGCTGAGAAAATACATCTCAGCTATAAATGAAGGTGTAGTTCAGTTAGTGGTTTGGGGTGTTTTTTTCTTCCTGGTTTTAATAGCAACTTCACATCATAATTAGGAGGATGAAATTCCTGCCAGCCACGTACATAGTTTGGACAGATTAAAGGGAAGAGGTATGAGAAATGATAATTGCTTTGTGCTCGTCAGACTTCTGTTGAAAATCTGACAGGATAATTGCAAAATACCTGCTTTGCAGAATGTCTAGGCAAATTTTTAAAGATCTATTTGAAGTTGTTCGTTTACAATCTGTCTGAAAAGTTTTTACCTCTTTCTGAAGTAGTTCATTGCCATTTAGATGTGTGGTACATGTTCAAATATAGACCTTGTTCTCATGTGCATGCCTGGCTGCATTCCACTGCCCACCTCCAAAGAAAATTACCCATAATTTTTTGCATTACCCCACATATACTTCGCCCACATACCCACCCTTAACTTTCAGCAGAATATTATTTCACCTGATGGAAACTGTAACCTTGTTGCTTTCAACAGTCTGAATCATAGTCATAGATAAATTAATTGAGAGAAGAAATGTTCCAGTGGACTACACAAAAAACTCTGTTTTGACTGACAGTAAAAAGTTGTTCTACTTTCAGCATTTTTCCATGTCTCATCACATGGCTTGTGTCACCTGCTTTTGAAACTTGACAACAAAATGCTAATTTTCAAAGAATATTCTAGACATAGGTGCCAAAACCCTACTGAATTTGCTGAGAACTGAAAGACCCTGAAAGCCTGACTTTGTACTAAAGTTCACCATATAAGGTCATCTGGATCACAGGGCCACAGATACGTGCAGAAAGGCATCAGAGTTACTCTGGGCACCTGGTAGGCAGGGCTAGAGTTAGTGCAGGCCTTTGGGGGAAGGATGAAGGGATCTTGGTGATTAGTGACCTTGTAAGATGGAGAGCCAACTAATACCAGTTGTTTCAAGTTCCTCCAATTCAATGTGAGTCATCCAGTATCATTATTATGTATAGTTGAGCAGGGATGAGGTAATTGCAATTTGCAATTGCTTTTCAAAATTCTCGTGTTTAGTCTCAGATGCCTTCAGACATGTCTGCAGACTGGCCAGCTGGTTCTGGGAACCAGAACATGTTTTGAGTAACCATGCTTCCGAGGTGTGCCAGGACTGTTGTGAGACCACATGTACACTTTTCCTGTGGCACAGGCACCTGAATTTTGCTTATGTCAGGAAAAGGATCCAGAAAGAATGACTATAGGTGAACTGCCTTGCTATAGGTAGCAGTAGTCAGCTAACTGGTGTGTTTACATAATTTCTCAGAGTGATGCTTTGGGCCCAGAGCTATAAGGTTAATTACTGCAATATTTAAAGCTTACAGTTTGCATTTTTATACAAAGATAAAAGAATAAATTAAGTGATAGGCATATAATTGATTATATATCACTTTCCTTGGTACACTGAATTATACATTTCACAAGAAATGCACAGTTCAGATAGTACAACAAAGCATTTTTTCATAGAATTCTGATTTTTCTTTTGCTTCTTTTTCTTTGAACAGTTTATGAAGAACCTGAAGACCCCAGTAACAGATCATTTTTTTCAGAAATTATTTCTTCAGTGTCAGATGTCAAATTCAGTCACAGCGGTAGATACATGCTGACAAGAGATTACCTCACTGTCAAAGTTTGGGATCTGAACATGGAAACAAAGCCTGTAGAAACATACCAGGTAGGTATCTCCTACATCTTGAAATGCAACAATATAAAAGCATCTCACTGTTCAAAACCTGAATGTTTTCCTGAACTTCTCATTGCTTGGTCTGAGAAGCAGCTAGCTAAGAGAGCTGCTAATCAAGGTGCTTAAAATCCTCACAGTAAAATCCTTGTAGTTGGAAGAGGGCATTAGTAAGGAAGTGTATGGCTTGGGGAGTCAGGATAACACTCACTGTGGAGTGGGCTCTTGAAAGAAACAGTGCTTTTAACAAGGGAAGTCATCTCTTCACTTTGGCATCTGGTTTCGAATGATATATTTCACTATTAACACTTAAAAGAAGCTGAGGAAAGGATTTTGTGTGTTGCTCCATTCTGCTCCCACTGGGACTGCTGACAGTTTATACCTTTGTAATTGCAGAACTTGTTTTTAAAACTTCTCCCTTGTGCCTCATTCTAGAAGCAATCAGTGTTAAACTCTGACATCACCACTGACACAGCAGTTTGCAAATGCCAGACACACACATCTGGTTGCCTGAATTCATTGTGGTATTATCCAGACAAAATGCCAGTGGCTTCAGCCAGCGCCCAGTTTGTACTCTGACATCTGTTATCTTTAGCAATAGAGGGCTATGCTTACATTTTTTTGACTCCGCCTTGAAGAAGGAAAATATGTCTGTGACACAGAAGCTGCTTGTTACAAAAATGCAGTGAGGAAAAATTGTTAAGCTACCTACAGTAGCGTATGCAAAGTAGGAAGAAATGTCATTCCTCTGGCTCCTACTGCTTACTTAGAGACAGTCCTACAACAGTGCGGGAACAATCCCTGGTTTTCTGTGTCTATACAGTGACAGGTGGGCTACAGTAGTTCACAGTAACTATAATTAAGACTAGTTTTAAAATACCACATAATGAGAGTTTGTAATGTGTCTTGTCAAAACAATTGAATTTTTACATCAATAACATTGAAGGTATTTATTAGTTAGTATTTAGTAGACAAAGTGGGTCCCAGTGTTTTCCAATGCACCCATTACATTTTGGGGGATACTCTTCAGTGTGTCTTCTGTTAGTATTGGAAAGTTTGAGCTTGTATGCCTTCAAAACTACAGAATTAGTTTGGCTTTGAAAATGGCAGCACTGATAAATGTGTTAGAAATGATATGCTGTGAAAATGCCGTGAAAGGATAAGGGTGAGACTGTGTTTCACATAACAGAATTGTATCTGAGACTTTGGAAACTGAGGTAATCTTATGCTAATGGAGTAGGCAACCTTGTCCCTTGAGAGGAATATCTGGTCAAGCCAGCCTGTTTGTCTTGACTTTGACATCTGCTTTTATTTCTTCCTACGGGTGGCTGTGAAACAAGCTGGCCACCTTTAAATTGGTCCAACATCCAACAATGGGGCCAATTAAAAAGTTATATTTCTCCAATGTGAGAAGGGAAAATTTAGTATAATATAAAATTTTCATTACTGATTGCTGCAATCAGAAGCTTACAGAAAAAAAATAAAAGATATGCCCCAACAGAAACACCAGAAATATAATAGTGTTCTTGATGCCCTACTTTAACCTATGGATTGCCTTTCATTTTCAATATTTACCCAGTGCCTTGTAAAGAACACACAGATGTGTTGCTGAGCATTGCAGTAGATTAAAGGAGAATCCAAAACTCAGGGGCCTTAAGAAGCCAATTAGAATTCACACCGTCCAGCTAGTTGTTATGTTTTCCAACTGCAGAGAGCAGAGAATTCTGTTCTTAAGAAAAAGTGGTTTAAATTACTCTCTTAAATAACTTGTTTTAGAGGCATCTCTCTCACATACATAAACCTCATATATAAACTTGGAAATCTCTCAAAAAGTTTTTTGTTGTGGATCACCCAAAGGTGAAAAATATACCTAACATTTTCATTTATGTATCCACATAATTGTAATGACCTGTATGTCATTAAAAGATTAATAGATCATCATTAAAAGATTAAATTTTCTCATTTCATCTACCACATGGTAGCCACTTAGGTATTGTCTAGCTGCGAGACTCGTGAAGAGAGTATCAACAGGAGATTTCCACACAGAGCTATAAGAAAGAGCCAAGTCTGTAACTGTACTGTTTCATTATCAGATGACAATTTTAGTATAAAAACACCCAAACATTGAATTCTTCATGTGAGTTCTTTTTCTTACCAGTGCTGTGGCTAAAAGAATGCTATTGCACAGAGCAGCTCTTGCAGCCTTGCTGAAACATGTTGTTTGCTGACAGTGATTCAACATGATTTTCTCCTGTTTATGCTTCATGTAAAGGCAAAAAGGGCAGAGTATGGTGCACTGGACAGCACAAAAAGAACATTACAGTGGAATGGCCAGTGCTTGAATGTTGCAAGTCAGCCCTGCCTGACAGGATGCTCTTCTTTTGCTGCCAGGTGAATTACCCCATCAGAACCATAGCAGCAGCAAGAAGAGGTGAATGTGTTTGTAGCTGATAATAGCTTGCTATACTTTTGGCAAGGTCTGTTGCATAGGGATTTGAACTAATGTGTCACCAGTGCGATTTCTGATTGTGACTCTTCAGTCCCAGTGAAATAGCTCCCCGTATAGTCATGCCGCTGGGTTAGTCTGGAGCATGGATTTACTAGGTAATTCCGTGAAGGTCTGACCTAAACTAGTGCAGTGAAGAAAAGGAGAATGCCTTTTGTAATTAGTTAGTAATGAATTTGGTTTGGATTCAAGTACTATTCACATGTGGTAAGAACAATATGTAACAGACAAGGCAAATCTGATTTTACCCTCTATTGGTAGTGGCAGATGGACAGGCAAACAAGGTGAAAATTAAGTGTTTCTTCCAGTTAGTTTTTCATAGTCACTCTGAGGGTCTGAGTATGGTCAAATGCGGTTATCTGAGGATACACGTGAAGAGCAAGCTGTTTGTCCGAGATAGCAGTGCAAGTCTGCAGACAGAGTCAGTCAAGAAAAAGGAGCTGAGACCTTGAAGAGAGCAGTAAGAAATCAGAGAGGAACTGCAAATTGCTTTGTGACAGAGCTGATAGAAAGCACAGCTCCAAGCTGTGGAGTTGGACACACTTCACAAAGGGTGCATACATGACAGTGGTCATGACAGATGGCTGCTGGAAACGGCAACAAGAGGAAGACCTAGAAATGACAGTCAATGAGGCAAATGTGATCTACTTCCTTCTCCTTCCTCGCCCAGCCTGTCTAGTCTTCCAAGTGTTGGGAGCTCACAGAGATGATAAAGAACTCCAGTTCTGTAATAAATTACATTGCTACCAAAAAAGGCTTTAAGTAAAAAGAAAAGGTTCTAGTTACAGAGGGTGCAAGAAACTGCATCAGTACTACAAGTGTTCAGGCCTATTACTCACCATGAGGGCAAATGCATTTTGTGAGTAGTAGTGAAATGTTTTATCTTCATCTACCGTTTGCCAATTATTTGCTGTATAAGACACTATCTGTTGATACACAGCTCAGTGTTCACTCATGTTAATGAACAATGATCCATAACTGCAGTTTGTAATCATCAATAACCTTACGTTACAAATATTCTTAGGATACTGTGCAATTTGGCTATTGAAAATGGTTTAGTTTAAAGAATGTAAGTGAAAAGTCATTGTCCCTTGTCTGGTCATAATAGAAGTTACCTTACTAGAAGAAATGTTTACGCCCTCAGACCAGAGGAGGATGCTGAGCATCCATGAGCAGGAACAGTCTCCCTGGACTTGGAAGAACCAGTACCTCTAGATGCCAGAGCTAAATTATGCCCCTTGGCTATGGGATTGGTATGCATGCTCCATGAGGCCATCTACACATCTGTGTTTTACAGTTTCTACACAGCTAAAAGAAAACATCAGGAGTGAAAGTGTATTAGTAAATTCATCTAGGTAGGGATTTTCTATTTCATTATTTCCTTGTGGAATGAAACCAATAATTCAGAAGGAAAACTAATCTAATACAGTGAAGAACTGAAACAATTTGCATGAGATCTGATTATGATAACCCTTGTTCAGCAGAGACATGTGGTGCAGAAGAGAGGTCTTCTGCTGGTTAGTCCCACTTTTCAAGTATGCAAGTGAGAATTTACAATGTTGTTTTTAAGTCTCAGCCAAACAGGAGATGCCTGCGGGCTAAATTTATGTTCTGATTTGCAGCCTGTGTGACTACAACTTTGTACTGTATTTGGCTTCTGAAATGCTCTACCCAAATCTATATAATACCATACACTAGAGGCTCCTTTAATAGAGCCAAGTTCTTACTGCCACAAGTAAGAGTCCACTTACTTGGAATATGACATTTTTGTTACTACTTAAATTAGATTTTTTGCACATTAATTAGCACATCTAGGGTATCAGCTGGTGAAATGTCTTTGGGAATTAGGAAAGCACTGAGAAAATCACCCAAGCAGGAAACAAATATGTTGAAGAGGGGTGGTCTGCAGCCTGCTGAGGGAGGTACGCTTCATGCCTTCCTGCAACAATAATTCTTTAGTGCCTGGTTAATTGGGCCGTGGAAAAGTGCAGATAGCTTCTGTCGAGTTTAAACACAGTATCTTCTGCAAAGCTACCAGTCTGTGCAGCATATTTTGAAAGTGAACGTGGGAGATAAAGCAGAGAGTAAGGGGGATGGTTGTGGAGTTTTGTTATTTTGTTTTATTTCATGAATAACAGCAGTTATTTTCTTTGAAACAGGTCCATGACTACCTTAGGAGCAAGTTGTGTTCTCTCTATGAAAATGACTGCATCTTTGACAAGTTTGAATGTGCATGGAATGGATCAGACAGGTAATCCATCCTTATGTCCATGCTTATGTCCATCACTTCATTTAGCCAAAGAACTCCTATATGATGAAAAACAATCAGAAAGTAAAATGTTACACATGGTTATCTTTCACATCAATTTACATCTTCACATAGCAGTGTTCAGGTTGATAAAAGGTATTTGGATATTGGTGCAGTTATGCCTCTGACCTCCTTAGACATGATGTATACCTTGTTAATCTTGGCTTATGCCTTAGGGGATGTCCATTTTCTCCAAAATCCTAAGTAGGCTGCAAAAGTTAAAAAGACTGCTGCCAGCTCACTCAGCTCCACAAACACACTAAGGAATCTTGTGTGATCCTGTATTTACACATGACACCTCAGAAAGTCAATTTGTTTACTGGAAACAGGGAGCGAGGAAAGACAATCACAGGCACCCACTGATTCTCTGCAAACTGCTGCCAAATGACAGTTTCTTCTGACACCTACCTCCATCAGAGGAGTCCCTTTCCCTGTGCACTGAAGGAGAGGTTCTTGTTTTTATCTTGGACGTAATATCTTGTTGAACATTTTAATGAGAAGTATTGTCATAACAAGTCAGTGCGAGCAAGGATGCAGTATGCTAATGCCGGAACGTTAGCAAATGATGGCAGTACTTTGGGGAGTAGGAATATTGTACAGCAAGAACTTGAGCAGCCAAGGGGACTGGGATAATCAAAATGGATGAAATCCAAGAGTATAATGCAAAGTGAGGATTTCAGTTAAAAGAAAAAACAAACCTTCATCTTATCGGCTGGAAACAACTCACAAGGGCATTCATATGCTAGATGACTGTGGAAGGGATTAGTAATGCACAACATGCCTGTGAAAGAGAGCATTGGAGCCGATTTTGAATGGCACACAGTAACTCCTGGCTCAGCAGAGCTGGGAGCCAAGAGGCAAAAGTTTGGCACTTGCTGAGACTGGAACTGTGCCTTCAGCTCACTTGGCCTCTCATTTGGGAAAGAGAAAAATGGTCCATCTCATTTTCCTTGAAGCAGGCCTGTCCCCTTGGACTGGGCAAGGACTATGAAACAGAGTGTGGGGCAGCTGTGAAAAAGGCAAATATCATCCTTGAACACACAAGACTGGGATATCCAGCAGAGAAAGGAGTAGTGGTGACATTATGTTAGGGTCTTATTCAAAGACCTTCGGACGGTGGTTACACATTTCTTGTCCCTCATCTCCAAGGTGCATGAACTAATCGGACAGCTGCTCTAAAGAAAGGAGAGGACAGAAGGTTGTTTTTGAGCAGCTTAGCAAAAGAGAAGCCAAGATTATACTTGCTTCTAGTTAGTGTATCAAGGAGGTATGCACAGGGAGGAAGAGAATCTAGCTAAGATAAATGTGAAAGATAACAACACAAGATAGCCTAGAAATTAGAGGTAGTGTATACATGTTCAAACAGTGAGAGTGTGGAGCAGTCTTCCCATCCTGAGTAGTGGAGATGTAAGAAGCCCAACTATTTTGATGACGGTGCTCAGGAAATTTCTGAAAGCAGTTATATGAGACATTGGTTAAAATGGCAAGTGTCTGAACTTGGAAGTGCAGAAAAAGGTCTTTTCCAGTCCTGTGTTCCACAAATGCAGATGAAGTGTAATGTCATACGCTGGGCAAGGGACATCTTTTCTTTAGACTACTTTTCCTCAGTTGTTTTACTTGCCGAATGGACAGATTCTTTCTTTACTAAGAAATAAAACTTTACCTTGTATTACTTAGTATGCAAATGAAATATACACTTCCATTATCTCTGTTGTCTGCACACAAGGGTAATGTCTTTTATGAGAAGGATTAACTCATCATTGAGTATGCCCTGGGATACAAACTGCTGGCCATTTCAAAAGAGACAGGTGGATCACACTGGGCAGAATACTTCTCAGATTGGTATCATTGCAACTTGGACACCAGCTGTTGTGGCAATGGCTTTCATATGGTCAGAGATTGGGAATGACCCACAGAAGTTTTAGGAGAAGATCTGGGTTTTGGGGCTTTTCTCTGAACCTCCCAAACGCATACCTGAATGGATGTTTTAGCAGAGGTTTTTCTCAGTAAACTGGTTACTGCTTGAGTTTGGTCCTACTAGAAATACCAAAATTAAAGCATTTCTTGGAACTATGGACAGTGCTGCCTAAATCTGGTACAGAAGAATAATGCTATTGAATCATTTAGATATCCTGAAATTTTTATAAAGATTCAGAGCTTTTCTGGTCCTTTCAAACCATTTTGATTATCCTTGATGGGAATTCCCAGTGCATTTTACAGGATGGACAGCCATGTGTTCCCAGGCCCAAAGGCTTTGTCCTGTAGTCAGATGAAGTGCTGCTGTCCCCATGAATGCATTAAGACCACTCTCTGGATAGTTACCTTGTAATAATAGAAATATTATTCAATATCAGGATTTAAAGTGAGTGTAATGTTCTCATTCCTACTTGACAGATCAGAAAGACCAACACAGTGAGTAATTATTAAGTGGGAACATTAGATTACGAGGGCTTCCTTTATTGTACTGCCCAGACACTGAGGCACTGTTAGTCGTGCACAGTTACCAAATTTGTCACTAATACACTGCTCTTGATTCTAAGAAGCTGTTGAGTAGAGTAGCTGGCAGCATTTGATGAAAGATAGGGATTCTCTTTAATTAAGTTGTTTCTTTTTAAGGGTCAAACGTGTCAGTGCTAATACTCATCTTTTCATGAATGTTCACTCTTCTGAGCTTCTTGCTTCTGTGTATGTGTGACAAGTATTGTACTGTTTTGCTGCACACTATGAGAATTTGGGGGTTTTTGGTGGATCATAATTTAAATTATATTTGAACAGTTCATCTGAATGGTAAGGTCACTTAGTTGGATCCTTTTGGTATGTATTTTTTTATAAAGTATTACTGGTGAAGGTAAGCAATGCCTGTTAACAATGGTACCCTTAAAGTATGCTGCAGTATAGTGTATATATATTATTGATATGTATACATAACAGCAATAACTGCAGTTCTCAGTGTGTTATTTTTATCTTTTGCAGACTTTAAAGTTACAATGACAATTTAAAGTGACAGGATTGTTCAGATGAAAACACTTTTTATTAATTTTTGTCATTGCTAAGGAGTTAATCTAGGCTATGATAGAACCTGATGGTGAGGCTGTTTACAAAGAAAATCAATGTACATGAGCTCTGATTAGAACGTGATTGATGCTCAGTTACTCCAATGAACAGGAACTAATACAATCAGACAGAGCCGATCTCATTTGCTGAAGGGCACATTAATCACTATGTACTTTGGCAACAGCAGTGGTCAGGGGAGGGAGTCAAGCAGAGGTCTTATGCTAATTCAGCCAGAGGAGCACATATTATCTGTACTTGAGTATATTACACTAAAATCATGCCATCTTTATTGTATATACATCATTACATGGCTATGTAGAATATGTAAGCTCTACTTATACAGTGATTTAATTTAGTTCTTCCATTCACTTCTGAAGTCAGGGCTTTTAATAATGACCCGCAAGATGCTGTTTTCTTCCCACTGTCAACCAAACTGATTCTGTTATTTCAGTTTTACCTCAAAAATTAGAACTTTTGCAGTTGTTTGTGTGTTAAAGAAGCCAGTAAAAGAAATAAAATAGCAATTCTACATGGTAATGAGTGAATACCTTAAATTACTGTTCTTTTTTTTAAGATTTCAAATGAATGGGTGTATGGAACCCTTCCAGGGAGACTTCTGAGTACCGTCATGCTAAGTGATATGCTGTAAGCAGATGAGTGAAGTCACATACAACTGTTCAGTCAGTCCTTTCCTACTGAACTGTCATTCATTCCACTGAATATCCATCAGCCTTCACTCTAATCAGGCAGAATTGGCAGGTCCCAGTGGGTGAGATGTTAACAGTCTATTCCTGTCTGGCAGCATGCTCCATGCTGGAGAGGTAGAAGACATCATTTTGTTCTCACAGCTTGGCACGTCAAATATTAGGTTGGAAGGACTTGGGGATCCCCTGTTCTTATTCCCAGTCTTATCCCAGCCAGCAGTACCAGAGTGCCTGAATCCAGTGTCTCAAGCTTTTCCATCAGCATACTCCCCAGGAGATTTGAGGAAGTTCCTTCTTTGTTGTGGAGAGTCAGTTGCTTCCCTCAGCACAGCGTAAAGGAAAATTCCCCAATATGCCGGCAGCCCCCCCTTCTTGCAACAGTGCTTCCTCCTTTCCCTTTGTTGTAATAAATCTCATTAATAAGAATGAAAATGTTTTTGAAGAGATTTCCTGGAACAAATCCTTTCTTCTTGTAAGATCAGCTTGGCATGAAACCAGATCTGGTGAACCTTGTGTGTCAGTCCCAGGAGACTGCAGATGTGCTGTTCTGCACTGGTACATATGGTAGTGAAATCCTGCAAATTTAGGGGATAAAATTATAGTTGAAGAGACAGTTGCAGGTCAAAGCAATGGTCCCTTTTCATGCTGGGTGCCTTGACAGACTCCTTTGCAGAGATTTACAAGTCTGGTGGTAGGCTCTCGTAGAAGCTGCTCTCTGAATGTCCTTCCCTCACACCTGCTTGAATTCACTGTCTTGCCTCTTTTGCATCAGGGAATGATGTTCTGCTGCCACATTTGCAGGGAAGGGCAGGTTAGCTGGGCTGGTTTTCTATCATCCTTATGTCTGGAGCTGAATTTCTTCAGGTAATAGAAATCTGCACGTGAACAAAAATTTCTGTGCATCTAGGACGACTAATCTGGGCCAGGGCTAGCCCAAAATTATTATAAAAGTGTATATTTAAAAAAAAACATCAAAACAAACACAAAACAACATGAAGCAATTATGGTTTGGTTTTAAAGCAAGCCCAAATTCCAGCTGATATCCCCAGAACTTCAGGGAATCCCTGACATCCAGGAAGGCAGCTGAATGGAGCAGTTTTGATAAAAACTGCTGTGTGAAAGGATGGTCACAACATGGATGACATTTAAGAGCTTGGCTTGCAATAAAGAAATCTGAACAAAGTATGGGAATAATGGATATGAGAAAGAGAGAGAGAGATGCCAATTTTTAGTCACTGACATGTTTGATGAAATATCAATGCCTAAAAAACATTGTGGAAGATCTCATTGTAGCTTAGTACAAATGATGAAATCCTATTTGGATGTATTTGAGGTTGGTGAAGTAGGGAATTTGTTGACCTTCCAACAGAAGCAGAAAGGGGAAAGCCATATATTGAAGCATGTCATTTAATAGAGAGTCATTACCAAAACCAAAATATTGAGAGCCAGATGTTTTAAAGTTTTAGATGTTTAGAGATGGTGAAGCCATCAACAGTGAATAGGGTGCTTCTGTAGACCCTAAAATTCTGGCCCTAAATTGAGTAGTGAGAGTAAGCAAGACTGGAGGTAGTGGAAGATCACAAAGAAAGGGGGATGGATCAGTGGGACCTCCAGAAGTAAAATGAGGAGATGAGAGGGTGGGAAAGAGGATCAGAGAAAGGGAAATGACAAAGTGAAGTATAAGAGACAGGACAGAGCAGGGTAGAGATGATGAAGCTAAGGAGGATACTTCACTGACAAGGCAGAGAGAAGCAGATAAGGTCTTTTTTTTAAAAGCAGTATAGAGGGAAATGGAAAAAGGAGAGGGGAGAAGGAAGAGAAGGGAAAAGGAAAATCTACCTGGAAAGTGTGGTAAAGACCACAGTCAGAAATTGAGGGGAAGAAAGAGAAAAAAACCACAGCAGAATGGCAACTAGGGAGGGAGCAAGAAGAAAATCCCCTTTTATCTTCTGAAAGAATAGATTTGTCCTGCTTGTAAACAAAAAACCTTAAAAACATGAGACTTTGGGCCATAGTGACCCTGCGTGAGGACTGAAGTTTGGCAGTGAGATGCCTCAGACCATGTAATTAATGTGTAAGAATGCCCCAGTTGTCCGTGCAGGCTGGACAGATTTTGCATTGTCACCCAAAACACACACACCCGAAGAACTGCCAGAAACCCTCAGACCTTGCTCAGAGCAGCAAGAAAAGTGGGAGCACAGAGTACTCCATGTGCTCTGCAGAGCAGCACCATGTGGAGAGGAAAACGCGTTCCCCTTATGGGGCAGCACGGGAGGGTTAGCGTGGGTGGAACTTTGCAAGAGCATCTGGGCCCTGCAGATACACAGGGTGTTCCCTCTCCTTTCTGCAGCACCGACTAAGCTGTTGATGAGTGAAATGTAGGCAGCAGTAGCTGTGTTGCTGCCATTGGGTCTTTTTCCTGCTTCTTTGCTTTTTTTTTTTTTTCCTTTTAAAAAAATTATTATTTTTTTTACCATGCTGCCTGTAGCTGTGGTGATTTGAGCTAGGTACAGTCTATCGGCAGCTTTGCCCAGGCTGAGCTCAGTGCTTCGCTCCTCACAGTGCACTGGAGCGTGTTCTGCATCCTGAATACCCCTTGATGGCTGAGATGATGGTACCTCTGACCATGTGTAGCACAACCTGTAAACCTGCTTTCTAAAGTAAATTAAAAGTAGTTACGCAGAGCTTTCCTGACCTGCTCCCTTACACATGAATGAATTAGTGGGTGGTGTTTTGGTTGAGGGGCTTGCTTTGGTTTCTTGAACCAGCCCCAATTGCAAGGGCTTTGTGCAAGCACTTGTCATAACACTGCAGTGCAGAGCAGAGTCTGGAAATACACAACAGACTCTTGCTATACTTGTCTACAATTTTTATTCTAGTGTGTATATATATAAAAACTTCTCCTTATCACATACCCATTCCATTATTGTGCATTATATTTTCCTGAATGGGAATAAATTGCAGGCTTAAATCTAGTCCTCACTCTCTTTTATTGTTATTTTAAGCAGCAGGTAAGGTTATAATCCTTCTGTGTTTGTGACCTTGAACAAGAATGGGCACTTTCTCATTTACATAATGCTATTTTTTACTGAGCCATTAAACTGCAGAAAAACAGGGCCAGCATGAAAAGTAGTCATCTACATATGTTAAAAAAAATAACTGCAGTAAATCCAACTGGAGAAAGCAGACTTTTAAAAATATGCAGGAGTTCAAGAAATTAAAAAGCAAATAGACTGTAAAGGCAGCTTACTGCAAGCCAAACTTCCTAAAATAACATTCTTGACAAACACCTCTCTGCATTTGGTGCACTGGTCCACTGCCTGCGTGGAAACTGCTCCCCTGACTGCTCCAGCCTTCATCAGGAGGGGGATGTTCCTCATTCCCCTGGGAACCACAGCTCTGCAGCCCATGGCACAGGGTGCCCCAGCATTATGAACCTGTTCCAAAATTTTGCCTGGGAGGAAAAAAAAACCCATAGTACTGTGCCGGGCTGTTTGCATCACAAATCGTGTATGTTAGCGCCAAGATATGAAATAGCCTTGACTTTTTCATGTTGTGAATAACCATTACAGTAGGAACCATAATGACAGGACATGGTGATTTGGAAGGAGTGAAACATTAGATTTACTGCTGTTGATTCAATTTCTGAAATAGGCACTAATCTTGATCAATGGGCTTTCTGCAGCTTCTGGGATGCGTTTTATCAAGCTGTCACACTGACTTTTGTTTTGTTTTAGCTTGTGAGCTTGTTAACTTCTGCCTTACTAGGCAGGATTGTGCCAGGACTTTGCGGGTGAGAAGGTTAAGGGAAACCTCACTGCAGACAACCCAAGGGCAGGTACTGCTTCTGGAGAGCTGTGAAGCAGTTCCCTGCCAGGGCTGGCTGCAGCCACATATGGACAAATGCCTCTGTTGCCCATCCCCAAACTCAGCAGCAGAGCAGCGGTGTGCTGCCTGCAGACCTCAGGACAGCAGCTTCTTGACAGGGTGAAGGCTGTAGGTGAGCTATTGCTGAGGGCAGTGCATGCTGGGTCTCTCTGCTTCGCCTGTCTGATCTGTGGCAGTTTCCTTTAGCACTTCAGGAGCTGCGGACAGCTCAGTGTGGAATCATCTGTCATCAGACTCCACTATGCCATCAGCAAACATGGAAGCAGGATGGAGCTGGCAGTCCTGCTAGAGATTCACAGCGTACCAGTCCAGCTCAGCCGCTGTAGTTACCCTGGAGCAGCTCTGAAGCGAGCAGAGCTGCTGTCAGCCAGTAGCTGTAATGCAGAAGTTAGCTGCGCAGCTCCCATTTGTGCCGTTTTCAGTATATTATTCATTTGTATTACAGAAGCTCCTAATGACCCCAAATGAGATCAAGGCATCACTGACTGGAGGCTGTGCACATAGTGTAAGACAGCTCCTGAATCAGGAGCATCTAATCTAATCAGCTAGTGAGCATCTGTATGGTGGAGGGTACAGTTTATACCTTTGAATTCTTCCACGGTTGCATGTACTGTGGTTTCCTGGCCAGTATGCTCCCCAATGCAGATTCCCCCCAAGTGGGAAACAACAGCAAAGTGCTAAAGTAACTGTCATTTGAGATGGGGGTTAGTTAGTTACATGTGAAGCACATGAAATACCCTCTGTTGGGCTATACTAGAAAGGCAAATAGCTCCTGATTGCCCGAGCCTTAGAACTGTACAGGTTTTCCTGTGGAAACCTGACTGTTTGAGGTGGATTCCTCTTCCAGAATGGATATACAGAAAAAAAACATCCTATTTGGGGCTGGTATGGAAGATAGAATAGAGTGCAGCCCTGGTTTCACATATGGAAAAAGTTCACAGGGGCTGAGCTTTTGAACGAGGCTCTGAAACCCATGATTATGCTAATCCAATAACCTGAAGGCCATGGATGAAATCCTGAATTCATTAAAGTTAGTGACAAAATATCCTCCCCTAGGGACTGGGGGAATGAAGCAACTGGCAATCCATTATTTCAAACTGCAAGCTGATTAATGGGGTAATTTTTATACAGATAAGTTATGTTTTCTGTCCCTTTCTCCCAGACCCAGAAATGTATCCTGACTTGAAGCTTCATTCAGACTTCATACAAGAGGTGACAGAATGCTGTTTATCAATGTATTTATTTCTAGGAATCATTGCGGATACAAATTTTAATGGTGTCTAAACTTGCAAGGTTTATGGCTTCAGGAGAGAAAAGAATTTGCTTGTGCAAACTCAGAACCTTTTAAAACAACTTTCTTCAAAATACTAACTAAAATACATAATTTTGTACTAAATCTTAGTATTGTATCAAAAGGTTTGAAATACTGGGAAATTTTTTTTAAAGACTGTTTCTGGAATCATGGTAAATCTCAGGTGACAGAAAAGGTAAAGCTCTGGAGAAAACAAAAAGCCTGAAATATATGGTCCTTAAACACTCATAAAAACCTGGAGGGTAATTTAAAATAACTTATTGAAACATGCTACTTTATTGTCTTGTGAACTCAGTCTCATGGTGTCAAGGTCCTGACACTTATGTATGCTTCAAGATGGGAGTTTTGAGGTAACTGTAATTTTCATTGAATACTCTAACAGGAAAGGGAAGACATTGGTAGAAGAAAACTATTCACTCTGGGGAGTACTGGGAAAAATCCTGGTTTTTGTTCTTTCCCAGCTGAAAACTGAAGACATCTTACGTTAAGGTTAAAGCTCAGCTGTCCTGATCTAGTCATGTTAAGACTTCCTACAAGCTGCTGTTTAACTCTCTTTGTTTTCTCTCTCTTTCTTGCTCTCCGCAGTGTGATAATGACAGGTGCATATAACAACTTTTTTCGAATGTTTGACCGAAATACCAAGCGGGATGTCACCTTGGAGGCATCCCGTGAGAGCAGTAAACCACGAGCGATTCTTAAGCCCCGGAGAGTCTGCGTCGGAGGCAAACGGAGGAAAGATGACATCAGTGTTGACAGTTTGGACTTTACTAAGAAGATCTTGCACACAGCGTGGCACCCAACTGAGAACATCATTGCTATAGCAGCGACAAACAATCTGTACATATTTCAGGATAAAGTGAACTCAGAAATGCACTAGATTTATCAATATCCCTCTATATTTACAAACCAGCCTCTTGAGAGTTGTAAAAGGATGTGATCTTCACAAAAATTGTGGCTTCTGTGGTGGGATTTGTAGGTTGCATCCTTTCATCCCTCAGCCTGTATTGTTATTGGTGGCAAACCAACTATTTTCCATCACTGCAACTGTATGAGTAAAAGGCACAACTGCAAATCCAGTACTGTGGTCTGTATTGGTTCCTTTAATCAAACAGGGGTATTTATTCACTTTGGGAGTGTTCCTGAGGAGAGCTGAGACTCCTCAACTCCCATCAGTCCGTTCAACAGTCTCAGTGGTTCAAAGGACCATGCTGTTCTGGTGCCCTGCCTGCTTTTGCAGTCCACAGCATCTACCACATTGTTAGAGCTTTTTGCGTCAATCTGTTGATTACTTTTTTCCAATAACATTTTTCTGTCTTTCAGCTAAGCCAGGCCTGTTTGAGTGAATGAATAGCCATGTCCCTTTAGAGCATGTGGCACATTGGAGGGGCCTCATGACAATAATAACTGGAAGCAGAATCCCTGCTGGTGAAGAGCTGCCCCACCTCACCCATCCCATTCCCTTCTTTACAATACCCTCTCATTTATTTATTTGTTCACATTACTTTGTGCCTCAACTTCCTGAATGAATAAGTGACAGACTGGTATAGTTACTCAGCTTATTTTAAGAAGTTTATTCTCCTTAGATCTCTTTGCTCCGTTTAAAACATTAACTAGTATCTTCACCACATGGAGGACTGTTAAAATACTTGGTATTGCCACTCCAGAGGGACTGGCTGGTCAGACACAGCCTGGCAGTTAACATACAATCCCATGCTACTGTTTGGGGGTTGGAGTTCTGGAAACCTTTGCTAGAAGTGCTGTCTTTGAAGGCAACGATCGACTTCAGTGGGAACAAAGTTACATCACTGCTAGACACCTGAGAAATTCCTTCGTTTGTTGATTGCAGCATGGTTATTTTAATCCTGGCCCCTGGGGAACACAGGCAATGCCATGGTATCTGTAACTGTAAAAAGAGTGGTACTGCAAGATGCTGCACTGCTCAGCGAATTTTAGCGGTTTTGAATGAGTCTACTGCTGGGAGACAAAATTTTTCCTGGAGAAATATGAAAAAAGAAAATCTCCAAACCAAACAAAACCTTCTTCCACATAAATACTGTTAGATCTCTCTCCATTTTAAAATGAATAGTGATGTAACTGGAAAAAGAAAGTACACGCAGTCAGTGTAGAGCATGCAGGAATTACACAGGAACCATGCAGTGGACAGGGAGTCCTCTTGTTCCAGGAAAAGAAAGTGCTGCTGCATCCCTAACAGTTCTGGCAGAAAAATTAGTATCCCAAAGGATTTATCCTCAAAATATGAATAAAAGAGCACAACTCAGATGACCTGTTAATCTTCCTATATTAACACTCCTCAGAAAAAAAAAAAAAAAAAAAGGTCTTTAAGCCATTATGCACTGATTTCTTGGTAAGTGGAGAATGGACTGATGAAGGGATCTGCATGCTTTTGTATTTTGGTTTGGGAGAAAGGGTGGGTGAAAACCTACTTACGAGAACTAAAGAAAACCCAGGTCTACAGCCTTTATATGACATCTTAACACAACACATGAAATCTGTATGTTTGAAGTTTTCTAGATCAATGCTGTATATTTTGTGTGTAGAAGCACAAACGCATGTGCACCGGTTCCCAGCCACACTAAACACATACAGTATGAAATGTGTAGGTTCATTTTCAGGCAAATGAGGAATGTTTGTTTATAAAATACTGTATGCTGTAGCAGGCATGGACAGTAGATGTACATAATTATTCTAACGAAATTTAACAAAATTGCTTTTCTTTTTTCTTCTTTTTCCTTGTAAAAAGGTTTAAGAATGTGGTAAATTGTATAGAAAACTTGTTAATGCCGAACTGCTGCTTCAAGGGTGACATACAATTTCTTTGACTTTTGTCCTCCTCCATTAACCTTTGCAGTTCAAAAAAAAAAAAAAGCTATCAGCTTACATTGGCAATGACATCTAGAAGTACTATAATACATATATTTAGCTTTTAACATTCTCAATTAAGATGCTATAGATAACTTATTATAAAGCAGATCTTAATACAACAATTTTTTGTTTTCAATCTGAAGTACCTTACTCTGTTACAGCTTTGGGTACCAAAAAGAACATGTTAAAATTAAATAAAGAAATATATCTTTGGAGCTTTATAAAACTAATTAAATACCCAACCAAAATACCATGAAGTGATTATAGAGGAAATAAATAGAAACCTTTCAAAGACCAGTATTCCGTTCCTGTCTTTGACATCCCTACTACAGATCGGTTTCCTGGTTTCTTGAATGTATGGAAAGTTAACATCGTCATTGTGAACGTTTCCAACTTTCTTTCTCTTTTTTTAGTTTGAGCTTTCAGTGGTGTAGAGTAAGTGATGGTACAGTTGGTAAACCTGATTGTTTTGAAAGCTGTTGTTCATGGCTGCATTCTTTGTGTTGCACAAATTAGCTAACTGTTGTTGAATAAAAATATAAATATGTTAATACCAGCTTTTTCAATAAAACTACGACCGAAAAGGCATAAATAGATGACTTAAAGGCACAGCTTATTTTTAAGCGAGACATGAAAGAGTTGGTTTAGTTGCTTTTAGGAGGAAGAGTCACAGGGATGGGGACTCGCAGGGCAAGCTACTCCTTGAACTTAAAGGTGTGGCAGGTGGAGAAGTAAACACAGTGCTATGAATGGGACTGACTTGGGCATTTAGCATGATGAAGAGTGTGCACAGACAGTCACAGCAAAGCTGGAGATGTGCTTTTGGTTCATGCCTTGGATCAGGTTTTTGCTCTGCTAGTAGCCTAAGATAGCCTTTAGGAGATTTGAGTCTCAGTCTCCTACAGATGAAATAAGAGCCAAGTGCAATGTGAAGGGACACACACAATCACAGGGTAAAAAAATGGCACTACTCTCATCACTGGCCAGGTTGGAGACCTTCCAGCACCACAGACTGTGAGGGCAGGTCTGGGATGTGTCCTGGCCTCCCAAATAAGACAGACATTGGCCCAGCTGACCAACCATAGGACTACCAGCAGAGCAACATCCCTCTTTCACCCACAGCTCTCTTTCTACCTCTACACCAGGGAAATATTTAAAAAATAAAAATGAAAAATTAAAAAATATTTTTAAAAAGTGCTGGCTTGGCATATACACTTATAATTAGGAAGGCATCCCCTTCCCAGCCTGACCCTCCCTGGTCATCATGATGCTTGCCCCAGGCCTTGGGCTCTGTTTTTGAATCTCAGCACCTAACCCTGCCTGCATGTTCTGCACGTTCCTGCATGTTCCCCAGGCTGTGAGAAACTGCCTGGCCCTCGGCACACGCGAGTTAGACACTGAAAGGCTAAGTCCTTTCTCTGGATGCAGACCAGAATAAATTTGCCTCAGCTGTTAGATTAGGCAGTGTGTTGCTTTGCACAGCTCTCCCGAAGCTTACATGCTATTTTTCCCCCCCATTTTGAGAAGACACAGTCAATCCCACTCATTTAGGTGGACAAATATGACTAGGCACTGAAGAGAGACATCTCAGCTGAAAATCAACACATCAAGCAATACACTATTTACCTTTTCAGTTTACCTTTTCAGTTTCCCTTTTCAACCCAGTAGGAGCAGGAGCCAGATGGCTAACCCTCATGCTTTTGAGATTTTCACACGCATAGTTAGTAGCTGCATACAGCAACTTAACCCTTTATGGTTGGGGGGGGGACATTGGCATGAGCCACCTGCTTCTGTTAGCAGCCAGCAAGTCACCTTGCTTTCAGGCAGAGTTAAATCTTTTGGGGCCTTCCAAGGTTGTAGTTATTAATCCCTGATGAGGAGGCAAGTATAAGGGTTGTTTGCCTTCTATGTCCAATTTTCAGTAACATTATTATCATCAATTTGCTCCCACTCCTAATAGTAATCCTTTTCCATTTGCAGTCTTCTCAGCAAATTGCATTAAGTCTAAAATTAGAGCATGAATTCACTTATCTTGCTTATGCGGTAGAACCTCAGAAGGCAACAGGATTACTGGAGTGGGTAAGATTCAAAAACTTGACCCTAATTTTATAAGATACTTGGGACAGGGCATGTTCCTTTGGATTTTTGAAGCCATGGTCCGGATATTCTGTACAGAACAGTTTGCCCTGTATACTGGGGAGGTTTGCCTTCAGACCTCACCATTAGGAAGCTTTCCATAGAAGTCAATTTTTTTTCCTTCTCTCTGAAGTTGGACGAGGATCAAACTTTCATGTATGTGAAAGTGAGCACAACTCTTTAGGCAGCTGGAGAGCCTAAATCTGTCCCAGGATGCAAAGTATTTCATGTGAAGCACCTGACTGAGCAAACTCTTCAGTTCCCTCAGCTACAAAAGCTGCCATGAATATGAATCAGCCAGGCAAGGTACAGCTAATTACTTGTCATGCCTTTTGCCCTGTGGAGGCAGTCAATGAGTAGGACAAGATCCTTAAGCCATCAATTCCATTAAACAATTAATTATCACGGTGATGCTGTTTATTCTTTTTGTAAGATGGCTGCTAAAAAGAATAAAACCTACAATAGTGACTCTCAAAGGATGCACGGTGGTTTTCTGGATAGCCACTCTTTGTTTTAAGACTAGTACTAGTCATACTAGTAGTATGTGCATGTCTCACGCAGCAGCCTGACCTCAGTTATCGCAAGAGATCCTCAAGCAGATTAACTTTAGATAGAGATCAAATTCTTCAACTGGTAATAAACTGACAGTGCTTCAGGGAAAAAGGATATTTAGCTTGGAGAGCTCCAGAAACCCTGCCACCACCTTTTGTTGCTTCACCGTAATTTCTCCAATAGGAGAAACAATTATGGGGAAAAATTCACTGTAAATGATAAATAGTAAATAATGGAAACTGGAATTAGGGTGTCAGATTGGAGGGCAGAGAGGTTGGTATTCTTCCATGCTGCCCCTATAAAATAAATGCTGCTAAAGCAGGACATCAGAGTGAGACCCCACTGCCAGTAACTTGTGCCAATGTTCCAGCTCCAGCATGCTCTTGATTTAATTTCTCTTTGGTGAGTCTTGAACACTCCCAACAACTCTACTAGGTGCCCTGGACCAAGCTCCTTCTCACTTTAGTGGGAAGATGCCGAAGGAAGAAGAGGTTTCCCTCAGATAGGGGAGATACTGGCATTGCAATCTGTGATACACGAGACAATGCTCACAGCAAATTTATGCACCTCTCAGATCATGTGGTGAAAGAGGTGGGGAGGAGAACATTGCTGGTTCAATTATCATCCTTTGACATCTCTGCTAACACCTCTCCAAGATGAACAGCTGCACTCTCCGTTTCTCACAGCTATTGATCTGCAAACCCAGATAGATGTTGCTGTATCAATTGCATGCTGTCAACATGTTAAGTGTATTCTCTGCAACCTTAGTAGGTAAAAGACTTACTTTAGTATATAATAAGATATAAGCTGCACTATTTTATACCACCTTCCTCTACGTATTTTGTGACCAAATAGGGCTTAGCTAGGCTTCTTTTTAAAAAGTTTGGCTATTTTGAGCTGCTACTGTAATATTGCTAATGAATGTCCGGGATTTGAGTGCTACTTTTAAATCTGTTATCTCCTAATCCCTTTGTGGAACTGCCAGAAATCTCTCCTTGCACAGTTTTATCCCTAAGGAAAGTTTATCCTGTGAAACCAGTCCCAAAAACAGAGTCTCCTGAGATCCAGCCTTCATGATAAAAGAGCGGAGGAGGCAGTTCTTGCTTGGAAAGGACAACTGCAGCCTGAAGCTATCTAAAGTGGGGGACAGAAAGATTTCCCTTGGTCCCTCTGCACTGTCCATCCTTAGTCTTATCCCCCTGCTCTACCTCAGTGCTGCTTGCCTGCCTCATCCTGTGACTCCCCTTGGTCTCCCTCAAGTCTCCTTGGGCCACATCCAGTGGCCAGAAGCCACTAAAATCCCATTGATTACCCCCACAGGACCGACCACAGCAATCTCTGCAGGCTGCAGGAGCAGTCTCTCATCGGCTTTATGGTAGGTGCCCCGTAATCACCCTGTCTCCCAAGCTGTCAGAGAGGAAAGCCCCATTTTGCCAATATACTGTATTTCAAGTGGAAGATTTACGGAATCAGAGAGATTGTATCTTAGCAACCACCAATGCATTAAGAAAGCAGTTTAGCCGTTTAAACCTTCAATTAAAAAATCTGCCTCAAAGAGACAACTGTCGTGTATGAGACACAAATCCCTTCCAGCGATTCACCAGGAGGAAGATGACTGCCTTATGCACATCTACCTGCCAACGTGACCCTGCGTGACTCTTTTCCCTTCCCAACATACATGAGTTGGGTGCTGTTATGGCCCGTACCTACATCATTTGCTCTCTTGCAGAAAGTGAAGTGGAGAAAGGGTGTCTATTTGCAGATAAACCCTGAGGTTTTGTGTATTGATCTCATTTCCATAAGAGCCAAAACAGGATCTTCAAGAGGTTCCAAGGGCAAATCCCACAAGGAAAACTACAGAGCAAAAAAGGCACAAGGCTGCGATCTCCCTACAACTGCCCCGACTGTACAACTTAGAAATGCAATCTATTCCCTTCCATAGTAGTACCTTAATTATCAGTATACAGACACACCTTTCCCTCAGTTCTCTTTTTTTTCCCACAGACTTGGGCCAGATGACAGACCAGAGCCAGGACTCTCTCTGCTTTATGTGAACACCCCACACAACAGCTATTGTGAGTTTTTCTTACCATGCCTACAGCAAACCTGAATTTCATCTGCGACCTGACAAAATCAGAACAAAACCAACAGGGCTACTGCAAAACTTAGTTTAGATAAATCACCATTTTCGGTCTCAAAAACTTTCTGTAAAAGAAGTCTAACCAGCTTTTAGTACATGTTATATTGTATTTTACTTTATTCTCAAATAACTGATCCATGTCCTACGGTGACACACCGCAACAGTGGGATGAACCTCAGCATAGTGCAAAGGGGCATCTTTGTTTTTTGAAAAAGAAGGCCAGAGTCCCTCCAAAGGGAGCTGCTTGAGGAAAACAGTAAGAGAGGTGCAGGGTCTCTCCTCTACAGATTCAAATTTTTTTTGCACGGAAAGGTAGGTCTCAACACATAACCATAATCCACAACCAGCCTCTGAATTGAGTAGGAGCTTGTCTTAATGGGAGGCAGAAAGGTGGCAGCCGTTGTCTTTCTTGCTCTCGCCTCACAGATGCACGATATGGGAGAAAATTGATCTAATAATTAAAGCAAAAAAGAAATTCCACCAGGACAACTACTGGTCCTAAAAAGTACCGATGCTGTCTGAGAACTGTGATGTAAGGCACATGTGTGTACTCAACGCATCCACCCGTGCTTAAGGGATGTGTTACCTCTGAGATGCGAGACAGAAGAGCTGCCCTGGGCTACAGAAACTTCAGGCTATAGGACTGAAACACTCCCACAGAGATGAACTTTTTAAACAACAACTGAAGATCAATTGAACTGTTACTAGAAGCAGCATTAGAAGAGATTTATGAATCATCCAGTTATAACTCTAAGAAAGCATCTTCTGTAAAGAGAAGATTGAAAAATCCATTTATTGCAAAACAATTTGCTGGGCTCATCACCTCTCTCTCATGCTGGTGCAAGGGCACATCCACAAAGAGCACACCAGCCATGGACTGTGTTTGGTGATGAAGTTGGTACATTCCTTGCACATATTTCCTGCCAGTCTGTGCTTTGAATAAAATTTAGCACCCAAACAAAATAAACTTGCTTTGCATTGCACCCTTTTGGTTGTATATGGTTTGAACTTGAGGAGGTTTTTTTGAATGCTCTTATTTAGGCAGTGATATCCATTCTGACCTTCAGATGACAGCTTCAACTTTGATTGTGGACAGATTCTTGATCAGAATTCGGTCTGCAGACTACTTCCAAAGCATATAAGCCCTATTAAAATAACATTTTCATTACCTAATTAATTGTTTGAAGCTATTTTCAGTGATTATTTATTGAAGTTCTGGTTTGTCACCTGAGGCAACAGCAAGGCTTGTTGTCGTGGAAACATCTCTGCTGTCACCAGGGCTGAATAGGGAAGGAGGAACAGGAGAGGCAACTACAGAAGGGATGTTTTGTTGAAATGCCTCACCATTTAAAGTGAAGAAATTATTTCAGATAAAGGCAGGCCACAGTGAGATTGACACACACTGATTTCTAAGATATTACAGCATCTGTAGTCTTGGTTCAAACCTGTTCTAATTTAGTGTGATACAGCTCCTGCTGTCAAGCACCACTGTCTCCTGTGGTTAACAACAACATTTGCAAGGACCTTTCTGATGCCAAACTTGCTATTATTGCAGAAAAATTCTGCCTTCTTCAAAAACAGAACAAAAACTCTCTAACAACCTGCTGTTGTCTATCTATTTGATTTGTACAAGATGAAAATTCAGTCTTTCAGGCTGTCGGCCTTTACCTGGTGAGTGATCTTGACACAAGCTTTCTGATTTCCCCAAATCTATGCATTAATTTATAGTGCATGGAGATGTCAAGCAAGAGTTGCAGCTGGAATTTCCCTCAAAAGAAGCATGTCTTCTACTGAAGTTTTAATTAAAATTCTGCCACAGATTTTTCTCTCTTTCAGGTAACAGAAAGTTAATAAAAAGATTTCAGTTCTGAGAAGCCCTATTTCCCCCCCCCCCCCCCAATTTTACTTATTTATTTATTTCCATGTAATAGATACAAAGTTTCCACCAGAAGGGACATCAGGGTTGCATGTTGTCATCACTCACATTACAACAGAAGCAAACAGTATCAACACAGTCAGATTTATGTTAAAGGATCTTTGGGACAGGGACCATCTCAAAAAGCTGCTGAGCTGCAAAGCAGCCAGCACATTACACAAGTTTGCCATGCACTGGTTCATATACAGTTAGTTTATCATTACACAGTATTTTATCGCCAAGAAAAATAGATTTCCCCCACCCCCCCTTCATTTTCATAGTCTTGGATTGCAGATACACTCAGCGACAATGGCTTTACTAGTCACTTGTGTAACGTTATTTGTAACCAGCAGGGAATTGGGTATCTTTTTTTCATAAAAGATTTTTCTAACTGCATTTCCTCTCCGAAATGGACTAAACCCAGAACCTGATTCTTTTGTTCCTTGGCGTGCCCTCTGGAGACGGCAGCAGAGGGAGAGAGGCTGCAGCCTGAGCCTGGAGTGCCATCTGATGGCACAGAAGCCACAGCACACGGGTGACGTGTTCACCAGCGAAAGGCCACGCACCCTCTGCCAAAACGGAAAGTGCCATTTCCTTGCAAGAGGCAGTGAACGGATGAAGCAAAGAAGCACGCAGACGCTCCAGACACAAACGTGCCCTCTCTGGAGGTTTATGAACCGTATGTAATTGCCAGGCAGTGCCCTAAGTGAGGACAGGGTTAGAGCTACTTCCTAGGACTGTATTTTAAACTTCTTTAATATGTCCTTTAAAAAGTCAGAACTCAACAGCTGAGTGATTACTTGTACTGCGATGCTTTTGGCACCCTGCATCACACTGCAGTGAGAACTAAATCACTGCCAATAATTAAGACTAGAAATATGAATCGTTAATTACCTGTGGACATCAATTACTGCCATCTCCATAAAGCCAGTGCAGATGTCACTAACTGAATAATCCAGCCTCGTATCAAAGGAAATGCCAACCAAAATGAAGCTACCAACTTGGCTGTAAAATGAAAGGATTTTAAGTCAAGTTTAGTTTTCAGACCATAAAGAGCACTTTCTCTTAAAAGAAGGTAATTATAAGATTCAAGAACAGGGTTAAGAGAACTATCACCTGTCATAAGAATGAAAATAAAATCAGATGCACCAGCAACACCACAAGAACTCAATTGGAAATGCAGGAGCTGTGGCACAAGCTGTGGAGTGGCTGCCCTGTGCCTCGGAGGGAGCTACAGAGGATGCAAGGGAAGTGTTTTGTGGCAGAAGAGGGGGGGTGCATCCCCAGGATTCCAGAGTCTGCACGGCAAGAACTCACAGTGTGAGCTAATTTGGGGCAAAATGCCAGTCCCTACATAAAAGCTTTTCTCCCTGGCTTTGGTGCTGTGAGCCTCACACACTCTGAGATGGTACCAGTCTAGATGTAGAGGCTGCTTTCTATTTATTCATGGAACAGCAACAGCTGTGTAATCTGATGCTGACACATAAATAGTAGAAACAGGTGAATTATAACACCACAAAGGTTGAAAACTCCCACTTCCCACTTATATTGAGATACAGGAGACAAGAGTATAAGATGACAGCGTTCTGACCACCATATACCCACACAACTAGTTATGTGCAAATGTCATTCATGTTACTCTTTGTAGAGTATAATCGTTTAAATTCCCTTCCTTTCGAAGTCAAGGGGACTTTACAGTTAGCCCTCCTGAACAAAGGATGCATCTAAAAACTGCAAAAAAGCATTACATGACATTAGTGTCACATGTCACTGTGTCAAACAGGCACTTCCAAGAGCAACCCACTGCACCATTCTCTCTGTTTTTCTATTATAGTTCTCCTATGGCCAAGTGTTTGTTTGGTAGGTTATTTGTTTTTCAGCCACACTCTTTCTGTCTCCCAAACCTGTGTTGTACATGGACTAAAGTAGCTTTGGGGTGTGATGCTTCTACTTCCCAAATCTACAACATTCATACCACCCAAGCAACAAAGGTAAATACTGAGAGGAATATTCTCACTAAGTAATTTCAGGCACTGCAGAACATTCTGAGTTAAGACTCCATCTATACAGGCTGTGTTGGGGAAACTCAAGCTATCTGAGAGTTTACTCTCCAAATGGCCCCTGAAAAAAAATCAACCCTGATGTACATTATCTAGAGAGTAATAGGAAGATACCAGTGAGACCCCTGCACTGCCTGGGAGCCAGAATGGCCTATGCTAACTCCTCTCTGATGCACACAGGAGCAACAGAGTTCCCAGCCAAGATCAGAGAGGTGCAGTACAGCCCAGCACTTTCTCTGGGTGCTGGGGATCCCCTGAACAACCCATTACAATTAAAGCACTTTGCAATCTTAGGCAGAAGCTGCTGTTGCCTCATTGTGGCTGTACAAGGTGCCTTTTCAGCACTGAGACTTGACCTTCACAGCAAGGAAAGACATACCAGTTCCCAGCAGATACCTCCCGTCAGCACTGGACCCAGGATAACAGAAACATCAGCGCACTGTAGCACTGGAGTAGGTATCCCTGCATCTGACCTGGCCAATTTTTATTACTAGGTGGCAGGTGGGAAAATTCAAAGCTAATTGAATTTAATCTCCCTTGATCAATCCATCCTCTATCACATGGTAGCAGCCACAAACCTTTGGGTGGAGCCCTCTCTTTTCTCTTTCTAATGGGAGGTCTGCAGAAGGGAGGGAGATGCAGCAGACAGGAAATGTTAGGCAGATGATCCAAATAGATCCACCACAGGGGACATTGTTTCTGCTGCAGCTAGTGCAAAGAAAAGTGAGCCATCTTCAAGCAGGTAGTGCCACCAGTCTCCTGGACTACATCTATCACATAGGTCACGCCGTGAATGTCTGGGCTGCAAGGTCATGCTTGAATTACTAGCATCGTCACTGCCCCGGCAGCATATTTTCATCTTTTTGTGAGTTTGAAGATAGCGACCTGCTGTCTGGAGGCAACTGTAGAAAAACCTGCATGTTCTTCAGTAGTGGGAATGCAGCAGAAGACATTGGAATTTCACTGCTTTATCTTCCTTGTTGCAAAGTCAGAGTTAAAGAGGAAATCACAACACAACCCACAGGTCATATGCGAAACAGGGAGGCGAGAGTTAGGTCTGAAAGAGTCTATCAGATGGCAAAGGTCAGGGAGGGACAGCTAACATCTAGTCCTGAAAACATGCTGCTTTGGCAGGGGGGCTCTAGAGGAATGCTTACATGGGTGTGGGCCAACAAAAATGTCAGGTGGCTCTGGTGCAAAAAGTCTATGCGCTCGCTGCATATGTTATACACAGATATTCCCCATGTGATGCATGTGCTGGGCATGCAGCTGCTGCTTGTCTGAAAATCTGATTATCAATAACCTCTTGCTCTTTTGTTTCTATTGTATTTTGGGAAATGTGATTGTATACACCACCCCCACACACACACCCCCACCCACACACACTTTTTCAGCAGGATTGCAAAGATTCTTGGTTTCATGATCAGCAGTTGCACCCTCTCAAACAGGTAACTCAGTACTCAAATCAGAATGTGCAGTCAAACACATCATTTATTGAACAATTTTAAACAAGAATTTTTGTCAGATGAAAATGATGAAGAGTATTGAGAAGCTGCAATCTTATAGAGGCTGGTTTTTGTAGCTGTCAGTGGAAAGATATATATCGTCTACATTTCCTTCTATACTCATGTGAACAATTTTGTTCAGGAAAGTTGCAAGCAGCGTTCCTATGTTCCTGCTCTGCTTAAAACCCAAAGTTCAAGTTTATTTGGGGTGAGGAAAATGCAAATTTTCTCAGTGCTGAACATCCCTCCTTAATGGGAATGTGACTCTCATCTTTTCCCTATCAGGCTATAATTTCTAAGAAGTTGTTGCAGGATGTTGGTTCCCCCCTCCCACCCCCACAGAATAAAAGCTAATTAAATCTTTTGAGTAATAATATGAAAACAAATGAACCATCTTAATTAATGCATATAAACAGTAATGTGATTTGGTTGTATGGTTTCTAGGCACCCTATTTGCATTTAAGTAAGGCTTGCATGTATTTTGAAAGTTACTAGAGCAGGTATACATATCCCTTTACAATTTAGTGAGTTCCATCTAATTTTTGCTGCATGGATTAATATTTTCCTAACTTTATGATTAAGTAGCTAGTTTTCCTTCATACCTATCTGCCATCCAAACAATTGCAACTGTGAAGCTGAGATCAGCACACAGCCTCCTTCCACCTCCTTCATTTGGTACATGAACATAACTCTTCCCCTGAACGGCTGCAATGGATTTCAAAAATATTAAGAAAGTATTCACAAACTTGAAAGTCTTTTTGCCTTTTTCAGTGGAAATAGAGAACCACAAGGCAGACAGACAGGGGTGTGCTCTGGAAGGTGACATATTATTTTGTCAAAGGCTCAAGTTCTCTGGTAGTGTACGATTGCAGAGAAGCACTGTGCTATCTCCCAATAACATTCTAATTACCCTGAATTACAAAAAAAAAAAAAAAAAAAAAAAAAAGCAAGCAAATTTACAATTAATAATAGCTGGTGTATGACACTTAAGAGATGACCAGTTCTAGGAAATAAAACCACATGTATTTCCTACAGAAATACTGATTTCCTTCTCTGGAAGAACTGGGCAAACCACAAAGTATAAACTCTGCAGTCTTGCCTACTGCAAGACGCTGTTAGTCATCGCAGAGTGGGCTCTTAAATTATTCAGACTTTCTATATGTGTTTTGTTGTTTTTCTGTGCTTATGGAAGAATGGACTGGTTTGGAGAACAGGCAGTACTTCATTTTACTTTGAGGATGAAATTCAAATAATGAGTATTTACTCTAAATTCTGTATATTCTAAATGCTAAAGCTGAGCTTACAGAAGAACAGCTGAACCTAGATGTGTATTAGCCATGTAATACCTTCCTCCTCCTCTTCAGTTAATTAATACTAATTCAAAAGATTAAATTACCAGCCTAGAGAAAGGGCACCTATCTTTGGAACTGTTTATAATTCATCATGTCTTCAAAACTGAGTAAGAAAATAATGAATGTAGGACTAATTGAATAACAGCAGTTACCACATTCTGTCTCTCTCTTCTCCAGTCTAGAAGATGGACTCATTTGGAATATAGAGCTGTAGCATGCCCGAGTGGAACAAACTTATTTTGTGCTTTGTTTGCTTGCAAGCTGTGAAGTAGATAGAAGCACCCTTTGCAAAAACACCTTGCCTGGAATTGCAATTGCTTATTAAGTATTAGTGATTTTTGTTCCTGTCAGCCAAGATACAATTTAGAAAGAAAAGATTTGTAAAAGGTTTCAGAGCACCGAACACCAGACCGACAAGGAAATGGAATATCTATCCATCATGTTACCATTAATGTATCTTCTTTTTCCATAAAAACATAAAAGCATCAAGAAGGAACACTGGAGAACTGCATTAAAGGGCATTATTTAAAGGTCTTGAAGTCTAATATACCTCTCTTTCCCTTTCAGATAGACAGAAGAGCTGAAAAATGGAAAATGACCTCCTACGTGCTAGTGTTCAAAACTTTCCACCTCTGCTGGAAAGAAGCCTCTGACAAATTCAGCTGTCCCCATCATCAATCTGCCACTACAGAGCACATGCATTATTCTTCCCAGGATCTAGCTAAGTTAAGGTTTGTTTTTCACATAAGTGCAGGAAGGGGAATTGTATAACTTGGAATCTGACCACTATCAATATCAATATCCTTGATGGAGCTCACCATCTCCAAGGAACTAGAGTTTTAGTAATAATTTTAAGTTTGCAAATGTAGTTAATAGCTATATGCCAATTTCAATATCCCTTAATATTTCCCTCAGGACTAGAAGTCTCAGAGGTGTTGGAGTCAAGCCTCGTAACAGTATTTTGTTACAGATGGGAACTGAGGTACCTGTATAAATCGTTTTGTCTCATATTAAAAAGCAACCATTTCCAATGAAATCAATAAAATACTCTCCAGCTTCTTGCAAGACGTGAGTCAATTTGTCCTTTTCAGGATAGGTAATAACTTCTTCAAAATGCAGCACAGTCAGTCAGTAAACTGACATCCTTACGAAGGGTAAAAGCTAAAACCAAGAATTTTTAACATTAGTTCTGAATACCAAAACTGTTGCCTTTTTTTTCTCCTGACAAACATACGAATAGACATTTCACAATTATGTGTGTATAAGGGAAAAAAAAAAAAAGTAAAAAAGGAATCTGCATCTTTTGTGCTTAAATTTCAGAGCAGGGAAGAATAGTTAAATATTTTAAAAGAGACTACAAATGGTCTAAAAAAAGGAGGAGAAAGGGACAAGTTTACCCTATTTCCAGCCAAAATGCGACCAGGTAAATAAAACAATGTAAAAATTTGCAGTTACCTGCCCCCTTCCACCATTTCTTTTCCCCAAGTGGAAAGAGAGAGATGATCAACAGTTTTCAAAACTAGAAGCACCCAGAAGACATAGAACCATAGAATGTCTTGGGTTGAAAGGGACCTCCAAAAGTAATCTAGTCCAACCCCTCTGCAGTGAGCAGGGACATCCTCAACTAGATCAGTTTGCTTAGAGCCTCATCAGGCCTGACCCTAAATGTCTCCAGGGATGGGGCCTCCACCACCTCCCTGAGCACCCTGTTCCAGTGTTCCACCACCCTCATAGTAAAAAACTTCTTCCTCATGTCCATTCTAAAATTACCCTTCTCTAGTTCAAAAACATTGCCCCTTGTCCTATTGCTACATGCCCTTGTGAACAGCCCTTCCCCAGCTTTCTTGCAGACCCCCTTCAGGTACTGAAAGGCCCCTATAAGGTCTCCCAAGAGCCTTCTCTTCTCCAGGCTGAACAACCCCAATGCCCTGAGCCTGTCCTCGTAGGAGAGGTGTTACAGCCCTCTGATCAGTTTTGTGGCCCTGCTCTGGCCCCACTCCATCAGATCCATGTTCTTCCTGTGTTGAGGGCTCCAGAGCTGGACACAGTACTCCAGGTGAGGTCTCACCAGAGCAAAATACAGGGGCAGAATCACCTCCTGGCCATGCTTCTTTTGATGCAGCACAGGATGTCATTAGCCTCCTGGGCTGCAAGTGCGCATGATTCTACTTCATAGATTTTTCGATGGGCTCAAACACAACGATGTGGCTTTGGATGGTGGAGGCTTCTGCTCTGCAACATCAGACCTGGCTCACTGCCTGGGAACCAGACAGCACTCTTGTTGGTGCCTTTGGCATCTTCCCAACTGCAGCCCAAGGTGATGTTCAAGCGGGTGGTCACAGTTGGAGTGCAGCCAAATGCCTCATTTCCCCCCAAAGCTTCCCATTTTCTATCAAGATTTTTCACTGATAACACTTAGCTGCAGGGATGACTGACATACAAAGGCAAAAGAAGAATCTAAGCAGTGGAGCAGGTGGCAAAACAGTCATCCACGGGTCAAAAAAGGTAGTAAGTGAAAATTAAAGCTGGGGTAAGCACTAGTGTAGATTTCACAAAAACTTCACCGAGTGTACTCAGATTTTACTGATCGCTTTAAATAACATGAAATACAACTTAAAGTATCTCACAACAGAACTTTTTGAACATTCTAAATTGTATTTTTCAGTGAAAGCTGTTCTTAGTGCAACACAAACAACTGCTCACAATCAAAGCACAATGAACAAATGTGGTACCCATTTAAGTCAAGTTTGTATTTTATGTTTATTTACACAATACAAATCATTAAGCAAACATTCTATTTCAGTTTCCACTAGACTTTTGGGTCTATTTTCCATTGCTTTGGCTTGTCTTTTATTGGTACCATCTTAATACCAGCCTTAACTCTGGTGTTTGTCCTTCACACATCAGCATGGATTACATCTTAGTGTCATATATGTAGCTATCATAACCAATCAGAACAAATAGCATATTTTGTACAGAATACTTAATGCAAAAATGGAAGCTTGAGGACTTTTTACAACCTTGCTGGGGTGCAAAATAGTGTACCCTTTCAGAAAACCACTGAAGTCACTATCTTCTGGACAAACGGTGAAACAATGAGTTCTGTGTGCAGATATCACCATCAGGTACTGACTGTAAGATCACTTTTTTCTAGAAAACACCAAATAAATACAAGCAGTATATGGAACAAACTGTTGTCAGCTACCTATTCTAAATCATACCTGTGAAAATACAAACGGGCATGTTGTGAATATTTAAAGTGCTTTAAACATCGAGCCAAGTGAATGCATCTAGTGTTGTACCACAGGCAAATACATACCCATTTGGACAAAACAGTCTCCATGCAATTAGTCAGCAGCAATTCCCTGCATTCATTTATAATATCGAGCTAGTATATATTACTTCAGTCAGACGGAGTTTCAAGTTGGGAACAGTGCGTACGCTTACAAAACTCAACCACTGCTCCACGTTACCATACATTTTGAGCACTGCTACAGCAAGGTGGTTTGTTTTTCCTCTACCTTTTAAGAAGCCAAACCTTTGGTAGTGTAAATGCAGTGTACATTGAAGATACCACTGAACCAATATGAGAGCTCATTACGCAGCTGACAGGAATGGGAAGAAGAAAAAATCAAAAGCGAATTTAATGGCTTTATGCACTGTGCTCCTCCAGTCATGCTCTATTTTCACATGCCGCCCTGCAGGTAGGAGTTTAGACATGCAATTCAAGCAAGTGATTGCTTTCAGTTCAAAGACAGGCCATTTACTGCCAAGACGACCCTCCAGAATTGTGCTGAATTCAATTATACTTCCTTGCCTCAAGTTCAACAACACTTTTTTAAACTCATTGCTTGCCTTCAGCACAATATCTTTGGTTATATCATCCTCCTCTATAGACCTGGTTCCATTTTTGCTGCTGAAAGGCATGCCCACGGTTATTTCAAATTTATAGCGATCAAACATTTTCATGTGGCAGCTATGCTTTGTCAAATACTTGAGACGACACAATTCTTCCTCCTCCAGCGTAACGTTTCTGGGGTCACAAAGGGGGTAGGTTTCACCATACAAGCATCTCATCCAATCGCCAATAAAAAGGGGGAGCATATTTATTGCAGATTCTGCGCTATTGTCGATTTCTGTCACGCGCACATATTTGAACCGCCCAGTCCACGTCACCCTGTGCCCTTCCAGGTGACTACATAAAATCTGAGTACGTGCCATGTTAGTCTCCTTCCATGACCGTGGTCCGCAGAGGAAAGCATACTGATTCCACGTCAAGGTAGAGTTGTAAACTTTCATTCCCTCCGATCGATACACATAGAACCAACAGAACAACACCACAGCTGAAATCCACACCAGAATGAGTTTCACAATCGAGCTTCGAGTGAGGGACTTAACCATTTCAACTACAGAGAAGTTAACTTTTGTCCACCATCGGAAGAGCAAAGGAACAGTACAAAGAACCAGAGTCACTACAATTTTCATGAGCTCCAGAGACACGAACCACTTAATGAAATGGATAAGACACATGAGTGCAATGCCCACACCTAGCACTGGCAGCGCAAAGAGGAACAGAAAATAACCAATGGATGCACGGACAAGCCCAATGCCAGAGGACTCCCGCAGAATGACCACAGAGAGTTCGCACCACATAAAGCAGACCAGATAGGGGACCAGATAGCAGTAGGTGCCTTTAAAATTCCGCAGTTGTGCCATTCTAAAGAAAAGATAGAACAAGTACAAAAACAGAAGGCATGGGACACTTACATTTATCACAAAGAAATGTCCTAGAGGAACAGTAAAGAAGGTTTTACCTAAGAACTTCAAGTAGCCAAAATTCCCAGGTAATACCTGCAATAGGGATAAGCAACCTGCTGCTATCTCAGTCATTAACGCTCTTCGTGTGTAAGGTTCTGCACACGTGCTTAAACTCATGTAACTTGTCACTGTGAAGAAAACTGAGATGGTAGCTAACTCTGAGCATGGTATACAGTCTTTGCTTGCTATAGGGAATGAAAAAATGACAAAGAACACCGAGAGTAGAAAATAAATGTATGGCTCTAAGTGATTCCATCCAAAGTTCACCTCAGCTTGCTCAACATCTAGGTTTGGTTCAAAACGAAGCAGTAAGTCAGTCAAAGCACGGAAGTTTTCCCAAGCCTTACTGTCCTGAAAAACTTTCAGTGTGCAAATCACCATAGAAATGAAGGACAAATAGAATATGACTAATGGAATAATGAAGGCAAAAAAATCAATTGTCAGATTACTGATGATGAAAAAAAAGATGAGAGCATTGATATGGTGTGTTGGAACAATGGTAGACAGCCAATGCATTCCTGCCTTTGACGCAATATCTATAAGGTATTCTTTAATTTCCATAATGGCATGAAGCGGGTATTTTACAACCTGGAAAGAGAGAAAGAAGCATGTTATTTATGAGCAGTTTTGTATCTTTGCATCACAGATATTCTTAGCTGAAGTAGTAGCAGTCAGCTGTCTAACCTCATCTGACATGAAAAGGTTTGTATTTCAGACGAACGTTGCCAATAAGATGGGATTACTTTCTCTGAGATTATTAGCTCTGTTTTGATTAATTCAGTCAGATGAAGCTCAGAGGTGATTTTGATTTCAGGAAAGATGTATTTCATTACCTTTGACACATATAATTAAATGGCTTCCTAGTCAAATATTCTGCTCTGCTAACTTCATACTGAACATAGACCATATGGCTGCAGTCCTGTACTATCTTAAGTCACTACTTGAGCTGTAAGTACTGTAGCTTTAAAGTACTTAACTCTGTCACTGTTCTGCAAGGATTATGCTATACATTCTGATATGCACATGCACTATGGGAAGCAGTGCATACAATTCATATGCACATATACAGGGAGTCTTTGCAGCTGTGGTTTATCTTTGGAACAATTCTTCCCAAGCATCTAGGGATGTGGCTGTCAAAATCTGGTTCGGAAGCAGCAGCAGCAATGTCTTTAATTATAATTACTGCACATTTAGGGATTCTTTTAACTCCACAACAACAACTGTTTGGGATCTTTCAACTCCTAACATTCTGTGATTCTGTGATCTTAAAATTCTACCTATTTTAAGTGGCTTTTTCCAACACAGTCACCAGACAACAGAGGAAGTGCTGGATTGAATCCTCTCCCTATGACCAACCACACACTTTACATAGGATCAATAAAAAGGTAAATAATTTTTCAATCACATATTTTAATACTGCATCTGCACATGAGATGCTGCCAACAATCCACATTCCACCATAAGATGACAGGTTTTGATTTTTGAGAACTTATATTTCTATATTACTTAGTTCAATGGAAAGGCCAAGAATGCTTTAGTAAAGCTCTATGTATTGTGATGAACTGGGGAAACACACACAATGACTTGGGCCTAAGCTTATTTATTAGCAAAGGTATCCCTGTCCTCCTTTGTAAACGTGTGTCTTTCAGAGTATTAGTTGTTCAAAAGACTGGAAAGAGATAACCCTCTCCTGTTTTGGATAACAAAATGACAATTGCCCTAGTTTTGGTCCTGCTCTGGCAGGGGAGTTGGACTCGATCTTTGGAGGTCCCTTCCAACCCCTAAAATTCTGTGATTACAACAAAAACTTAGGGTCAGCAGCTAGAAACCCCCTACCTTGCTTGAAATTTATACCAGCATTGAATGCATGCACCTCAGTTTTCCCTTCTCCCTTCACTACCTAGCAAAGTATCAGTACAGAAGACCACTAACAGCAAGTTCCACCATTCTTGAATTCCTTCATGATAGAACCTTTTCACACCTCAAGGCTATGGCTAATTTTTCCCACCTGCTTGCTCCTGTTTAAATAGGAAAGATACGAAGCATATAATAGCTTCTATAGTAAAAATATGGCAGTTATGGTAGGGACATTTAAATCCTCACTGAGATGTAATGAAGGTAGATTGTCCTCCTCCAGTAAAAACCATTATCCCTTTCTGTTAAATATATGACTCACATATGTCAGACTGTAAACATATATATATGAAATCAAGTCCAAAAAGAAATTGTCGTAACAATTCTTGAACTGACACATATAGAGTAAACATCAGCTTTGAGTAATAACAAGTGCAAGTCATGTCTGTCTTAAGAGCTGTTCAACATAACCTGCTCAGCATTGCCTTGTTACCTTCAGTCGCAGGGGCAACTCTTCAGGAGTCTTCCCGGCCAATTCATCATCTTCCTCTTCCTGCATAATCAGGTTAGATGGGATGATTCCCTTTGCATACTTCTTGGTAATTTCAACAAAGTCATCCAAAGCAATAAATTTTTTAGCTAAAAGATAAAATGAAGACTTTGAGTAAGTAGTATCACTACAACACTGTACTGGTTATGAGCTGCAATATTAATTTTCTTTCCTGGTATAAAGAAGATCTACTCTGAGCTTCAAAAACTGAATTTCTGATAACACAGGCTTACCTTGCAACTTGTTCTAAAACAACAAGCTGCTTGTGCCACTAGTATATGAGTACTATAAATCTTGTTAAACCAGCAGGTAAGTTTGTTATATAGAACAGAGTAAATGAATGTAGCTTATCAGCAAGTATTCCAATGAAGAAAAAAAACAAAGGAGAAAAAAAAAAAAAAGAAAAGAAAAAAAGAAAACAAAAGACTACTGGCTTAGGTCATACAGTTTTAAATCATAAGCTTATTATATTTTTGGCAACTTCTTGAGAGAAATCTGTAACTAGAAGCCACATCGAAAAGAGAATTGTACAGGAAAAGTAATGAATTATCTGTATGTTATTAACTGAAAAACTAACTTCTGATTTGGCACTTAACAGTCATTTTTCTCAGTTCAGCATTTAAAGAAATATTATTATGGGAAGTGCGTGATTATTCATACCTACAAGACTAAATATAGAATACTTACTGTGTATTAGTTTAATATGCTACATGGATACACAAAAGGCCTTGCCCAAGCTCCATCAACTGTGATCTAAAATAGACTGCCAGTGGCAAAATACAGTTTGCTCAGTCATACACAGAGGTAAAACTTATCACTCTGCCCTGGAAGATCCTTATCCACTACTGTGAGTACAAGGGAGACAAGAGGTTACTTTCAAAAACTCTAGAGAAGCTGTAAGACAGAAGATGATTTATACACTGCTTCAAACTCTTTTCACAGACAGCTCCTTATTAGCATGGATTAGCTGGTTTCTATGGTAGACAAGCTTGATGTTGTTTGTAAAGGAGGATAATGAACAGCAACTTTTTGCCATATACTAAAGCAAATGACATTGCTGTAGACAGGAAAGAATTTTCAATGACAAAAATCCGTAACACACCTCCTACACATTAAGTTTAGCTAGTCAGCTGATACAAAGATATGAAAGCTGGCCTGCTTAATACCTGTTTGAGATTTTAAGGAGAGAAAACTGAATTACTTCACTTAATTTAAAATTGGAGAATTAGTGGGTTTGAGCCTATCATTTTTTTAATTAAAAAAAAGCTACATTTCTAGGAGTGATATATAAATATATCTGTATTTAATATTGAAAACACTGTAGGTACGGAACAAAAGAAAGTATATGTATCAAGAAACCTTCTATGGGAAGAGGGGTGCTAGAAGAGTTCATTAGAAAAACAGCAGCTTACAATCTATCTTTTGCTTTAACCTCATAACATGGATGCTTGGACTTTTCCTCACACCCCCTCCCCCACCCTTCACTGCATGAACCTGTATGTTCCACAAAATACCACCTGGCATGCCTCACAAGAAACAAGAAAGGATTTATTTTTGCTAACTATTCTTATCATTCACAGACTGTAAGGCGACATCATTGCACAAAGAAATCCATGAGACTCCTTAGCTGTCTTGGTGGAGTTCAGATCAAGCCTAACACCAAATGTACCATCTAAATGTATTGGGACAAAATATACTGTGGTAAGGTAATCTTTCTGGTATGGAATCAGCAAGCAGACATGATCAGAACCTCACAAAAATTCATTAACAGCACTTTTACAGGACCATGGGACATCCTGAGAGGGAAGGAGTTACTAACTTACTACATATAGATGGCTTATCATGTATATGTTACATGTATACTGCCATGTACACTCAAGGGCACACAACAACTATCCATTGACAATGTCAGCCCTTACCTTTTGTTTATACCTCCATTAAGGATAGCCCAGATCAGATATCTGCAAACACATATATGGCTTAAAAATTATCTTCCAAGTATTGGCACTGTGTTAAAACCAAAGGAGGAGTCTCTCACTGGTAGTGGATCAGAGAGGTAAATTCTACAGAGGAACAGCTGCCTTGTTCATCCATGAAAGATAAGAGGTCTCTAGAGAAGAGGTAACAGCTTAACTCCTACTTTAAGTGTTTGATGAAAACTTTTCGGTTTTAAATGTTATTAGTATTTTGTCAGCCAAGTGTCTCTTAAATTGATATAAAAAGCATATGTTGTAGATTCTACTTTATTATTCACAGATTTTTTTTTCCTTCAATGTGGTTATGACAAATTCCCCTGCCTCCCCCATCTGCCGTAGAAAGAGAAAAATATGCACATCAATTTCTGCCTACGCTTACATGTAGGTTCATTTACTCTCCTGTTATCTGCCATTTAAGCCTTAAAAAAATAAAAAAAATAAATTTGCTAGTTCCTTTTCTGACACTCTTTGAATTACTGAAGAATCCAGAACAAAATCACTTGCTTTACACTCACGCTCTATCAGCATGTGCCAGTTCAGCTGAGGGATGGAAAGAACACTAGTGTCATGCACTAAGCACCAATGCAACACATTCAATGAACTCGGAGACATCTGTGCTATGATACAGTGACTGGACAATGAAAGAGCAGAAGCTTGGTCTCCAAAATATTCCTGTCACCTACTCCCTTACTCATATACCCAGGCATGCATCCCTCCTCCTCTTTTACTTCTGTGAAAATTACCGTAAAACTGAAATACTCCTCTCTTTTTGAAATGTTATTTTCAGAAGTCACCTGTGTAATGAACACAATCCTTGAAGGCAAAGGCCAAACTGACCTGATAACGTTCTTGAAAAACTACACATGCTGCATTGTTTATAATTAATTTTCTAAATTTAACAATTTGTCTTTCCTCCTGAAGGCCCAGCAGCACATCAGCTTTTCTTAGGTATGCAAGGCTAAGGAGAACTTCATTTCAATTCTAACCCTCCACCAAATATGAAAAGACAAACATTAATTACAAGGGAATGGCAAACAGAAGCAAGGCAAATAGAATGAGGGATCTGTCTGCAATAAATGGTTGCATAATTAATTCCTTTGTTGTAATCAGAAATCTTACTACAGTTTAGAACAAAAAAAAAACCAACCCAACACTATCTAAAGTGCAAGAATTTTTTTTTGCTGCATAGACTTGTAAGTGCTGAAAGAGTAAGAATATAAAAGTAACAAATTACATACAAGCTCCTCTTCATATACTAATCACTGACATGTTGCTGTAAGGGTGATGACTTCTCCAAGTTCACATGCAGATCAGTTATTTACCTTGCACATGTAATAAATTGTCACTATCTGTTTTACAGAATTCCAAACTTGCTATACATTCTTACTTTGGCAGCATAAAATTACTTAGCTAAAGAAAATAGAAACTCAAACCAGAGGCAAAGGTTGAAAGCAGCAGCATGTACTCACATTCACTGCTCACTAATCTCTCCAGCATTCTTCTCTGCTTCTGCACCGACTTTGGCACTGGGCCAGGTTGCTTCTCTCCATCTGGAACAGTAACGAAAGTTTATGGAAGTCATAGCAGTCAAAGTGATCAAACAATAACTGGAGTGTTCTTCAAGCTGCACTATCTAGAGAATGGTATTTCCTCAAAGTCAGGAAAAGACAAACTTTGCATATAAACAGGTAAGAAGTGGCTATATAGCTTTCTATATTCATACTACCATAATAGAAAAGGGAAGAGTGTTAACATAGCTAACATGTACTGCTGGAATGGCAGAGTGAGACAAGCATCTTGAACACTGGGTTTGCAAATTGAAATATCTAGAAAGATATTTCAGGATGACTGTTAAGGAAAAAAAATAAATAGAAATTAAAAAAAAATATAAAGAATAAAAATAAATAAATTCAAACACAGCAAAGCCATAAAAGATTTATTTTCCAAGAACAGTGAGTGTTGAATGAAGATATTTTTGATATTTGTTCACTTGAATGAGTGCTTAACTGAATCACAACCTATAGCAAGAGTTGGCAGGCCTTTATGAACTAACTTTATTGGCCCAGAGAACACAGTTATTAAAAGAGAGAGTCATTAACACTGTTACTTTTTCTCAAGTAATCACACATTTACTGTCATCTCATGTCTGATTGTTTATAAAGCCCTGTAGACTTACAGCTATATTCTGCCTGTAAGTCTGTATTTTATCAGTACATAAAAAACATATCAAAACACATCAGTTCATAAACAAACCTTCATTGTCAACTTGCCCAACATTTTCCAGTAGTTCAGAAACTGCTAATTGCTTCTTCTTTTTTGGGTTTAATTTCCAATACATCACTAAGGCAGCTTTCCTCACAGCTCTCTCCAAGTCAGTCTCTGATGATAACTTCTTCACTTCTTGCTCATTCTCAGAAGTGATGCCTTAAGGAAAATACATTACATACTATTACCCCACACCCATGCAGAAATAAAAAATTCACCCACAATTTATTTTTCTCAGTTTAGTATGAAACTTCTCATGTTTCATTCACATCTTGACCACCTGAGTAAATTACTCAAATGCCCTTCTGTGCCCAGTGCTTATCAAAATCTAATCACATTAAGCTGAAACTGTACTTCAAAGACTTCAGAGGCCCTCAAAAGGGTAATTTTTGAGGTACAATAGTTTAGGTAAAGGTGGTGTGAATATGTATGGGTGACATGTAAAATGCAGCAAGAATTTAATGAAAATTGTTTCTTTTTTTTCTTTTATGCATTTAAGGGTTCAGACAGTTGGCAGAAGAGAGGAGACCACTCTGTGTGTAGGAGGTAACATGAAGGAAGATGTGAATCTTAAAGTGGGAGAAGGCAGTGAAAAAGGCCAATTAGGAGAGAGGTTGGAGAGGGGCAAAAGAATGAAACAACAGCAAATACGTAGGTAGTGTGTGGTTATAAATGATCTTCATGGTCAAAGAAAAGCTTCAATGAAAGATGGGGAAGGGAGAAGCAAGTATGAATTCCATGAAGGAATTCAAGCAAATAATTAATATAAATACTTTTATGAGCAGTATCAGAAATTAATGCTTTTTAAATTATGTACTTGACCAGGCTGCCAGCAACTACTCACATGATTTTGCCATGAACACTCCCATTGTATTTGAACCTCTCTTTTCAGTGTTAAAATGAATATAGTATTACTTCAGATAATGTGGGAAGCACAAGCAAAAAGTCTCAGAGAACCCATACCTCTTCTGTCTGCCAGGCACCTACGCAACAGTTTGACAGCTTCTCTTCGACCTTGCTTAGCAGCAAGGATGAACCAGTCAACCGCACTACAGTTGTTAAGTTCTTCATCCTCCTCTTCTGCTAATCTTAAGAAGTGCTTCCCCACCTAGAATAAGCAGGGAACAGAATTCCACTGATTACTGAAATACACTCTACTCTGTCTTGCTCCTCCCACCCCCTGGAACTCGGCTAGAATAAATCCTCTCTGAACAAAAGGTCAAAACATTTGCTCCTAGCACTAAAGAACATAGCTGTAAGTTGATCTTCTGCAAGGAAAGATCAGCTTCCAGAACTAGAAGCAAAAAGGATACACACTGCATGTAGTCAGGTCAATGAACTAGTTGCTGTTGGTCTTCAGGCATCCAGAAGGATCAGGTAAAGCTCCTGGTGTTAAAATTTTTCCTGAATTCTCTTCCTTCTATAACAATGGTCAGACAACACTGCTAGCCTCATTTTAGAAACACAAAAATTAAATGTAATAACCTGATACCAGCGACACTCAGAAATTCAGATGAAGTTATTGACAAAGAGCCTTGACATGGAAAGAAGCTTCAGCAGTGAAATCTTTGACTCAGCAGTTTAGACACTGAACACCAAAGTAAACTCATGATTAATTAGTGAATAGAATAAAACTCACACTACTTAAGAATCAAGCAAATTCAATGAAATAGCCTGTAAAAATCCACCTATTCAGGACCACAGAAATCATCAAGCAGTTTCCTATATTACTGTTTTACAGATAAGAAAAAAACCCACCTTTTTTCTTCCTTCTATAAAACTGAAATATATAATAATATACTAGTAAATCCATTTATGCAATAGCATTAAATATTTCAGCTTATCATACTGCAAGGCCGCAGAACATTACATGGCAGAAAGAGGCCAAAACTACTGGACATTTTATCTGCGTGCCTGGAGAACCTGGGAAATGCTTTTTCTCAGCTCACTGTGCTACCTCTCTCCCTGCTGTTAGTTCAGTTACATTCTGGGAATAATTAATGCAATACCTTAAGAGTATTAAGGTATTGCAAATTATAAGTTAAGAGGATCCATATGTCCACTGTATATATGCTCAAAAAACCTGTTTGACAGTTTCAGAGAAACTCTGCCTCTGGTATTACAACTAAAGGTGACTACAGAAACACCTCGGAAAAAATCAATAATTCACATTATTCCCATATAGATTAAACAACCCAGTACAATCAAAAAGATCTTTTTCTTCCAGTAAAGGTTAGGTTTCCAGCCTTTCAACTGGTTTCATACCCCTTCGTAGTGCTCCAACAACTTCTACATAGATAGTTCCTGGGGAGGCAGTATAGTGATTACACCCACAGCACATACAGTGAAGCTATCTAAGAACATACAGAAATAAGAAAAAAAATTGGTCTAAGTAATCCAAAAGTCTGAACCAAACATTGATCACAAAGTTATGCCAGAGTTCAACAGGCAGTCCACAGATACAGTGGCAGACCAAAGAAGTATACCAGAAGGAAAAGAAAAAACAAACAAAACCAACAAAAAACCAACCAACCAACAAAACAAAAACAAAAACAAAAACAAAAAGAAAAACAAAAAGAGAGGAAAAAAAAATTACCCAGCAATTGTCTGGTAATTTATCACCCAACTGCAGATGTACCTTCTGTTATTTATTTCAGAAAGGAATTGCTTGAACAAGTTACATGGTAAATAACATCCTCTGACAAGAACAGCTGTTTCTTGAGCATGCTTATATTTATAGCCATTGAGATGCTGAGTAAAACTTTAACAGTAGTAGCTCTTAATGATGCAGCTCCTCCAAGTTTAAAGGACCTCTTGGACATAGAAACTCATACTGCAACATAAATTAGCAGATTTTTGAACTAAATCATACTGCACAAGGCCACTGCAAAGCAAAACAATAGCATAACAGTTGTTTACAACAGAAGTGGGTTTTGGCTTGCCTGTGTTTGGCATCTATTTGTTTTGCTGTAGGGGTTGAGAGGGAAGGGAAGAGTGTTTTGGTTTTTTTGGAGAGGGAGATTAGTGGTATTTTTTGTTTTCAGTTGCGTTTTGGTTTTTGTGATGGTTTTTTGTTTGTTTGGTTTTGTTTTGGTTTTGTTTTGTTTTTGTTTTTTGAGTTCAGCATTAAAACGTCACCATATTTGGTATAAAGCTGAGGGATCACAAGGATCAAGCTCTTCTTCAACGGCTGGAATTCAAGGAGAACCCTGCCTGTTCTGCCTTCAATCCCAATCTGTGCGCTCCCAAGTCCAGCTCCCGAATCTGGTTCCCATCTGCTGCTAAGTCCAGTGTAGGACTTGCCCCGTGTCTGGTCCACAGCATCAGTGGTGACAGTGATGTAATTGCCATTAGGAGGGGTTGGGTTTGATGTTGGTTTTGTATATATTTCATTCTATTATTAGTATTTTAATCAAAGCCGGTTTAGTTTTGTTTCGCAGTCCATAAGTCTCTCTCCCTTATTCCCTTTCTCTTCCCCTTTGGGAAGGGAGAGGGGTTAATACAGAGCATCTGTCATTCGTTTAGCAGCCATCCCAGCCCTAAACCTTGACACCCTTGCTGATCCTGTGGTTAAAGACACAGATCTCTCTTTTCTCCATTACAGAATCCCAGCTGTGGGTGTCTCATTTACATAACTACTGTAGAGTTATTTCTCAATAAAGAAACTACATAAAGCTACAGTAATACAGGCTGACAGTCACTCAGAGTGCATTTATTGCCATAGTCATTGCAGGGTTTTTTGGTTTTTTTTAATAAACTCATAGTAATAACCACAAGCCAGTGAACCAAGTGATTTCTTGTGTTTGATTTTGTAAATATTAGCAAACAGCACAACAGTGCCATCTCTGCTTCTCTTGTACTCCTACAAACGTACAAAATAAGCACCAGATTCTAAAGGGATGATTTCAACAACAGAGAAGGCATATATATTATTAATTTTAGGTTTGTAAAAACTAAAAGTTAATTCTCTCTCCGTGAGTCATAAGAAATTTGATGGCATAGAAGAGAAGCAACTTTATTTGGGGTTCCTTTTCAGGCAGTCAATCCATCCTGACTGGATGTGGAAGCAAAACTGTGTGCTGGATCGTGTTATGACAAGAATCCTATTATTATGTGGGAATAGAAAGCATATACAATGAAAGAACTACAGGAAGGGAGTGAAAGTGGGATGAAATAAGATGGATAAAAAAAGTATTATTTATATATACATATATATGCACATACATATATACACACATATATATGCACACCTCATAGGTTTACATAAGATATTTCTTACTCAACTGCAAATTATATCCTGAAAGAATTTTGATAGGGTTTGCTCTCTTTTGTGTGGAGGAATAGAGCCAAAAAGTGGGTATTACAGCAGTGATCCCCTCAGGGCTAAAGCTTCATTCTCCACAAAGCCACCGGCTGTTTCAAAGGTGAGGAATTTGTTACTGTCTCTGGTTACAACTCCAAGGACAGCCTGCCCTTGAAACAAGTAGAGATGGAGTGGAGAGCAAGCCTGGCACTGCCATAATTTTTTACCAGCTTTAAAATGATTTCTTTCCCACCTCTACCTTTTATTTTTGTTTGTAAAAAAGAGTGGTGATCATTGGGGGAAAACCCAAACCACCAACGAGCATGTAGGAGACAATAACCATTCCCCTTTGCTGTCAAAGCTGAATCTGGAAAAGAATGCTCAAGTAAAACACTAACCAAGTTAAACACAAATTAAACCCCTACTAAACATTGTTAAGCTATTTATACTAGACCAATACACCAGACAATGGCATGCAGTGAAAAACTGGTATAATTTTCTGTACAATTTTCCCATAGTGCTCAGCAACAGGACAAGGAACAATGGGTATAAACTTGAGCATGTTGAGGTTCCACCTCAACATGAGGAGGAACGTCTTTACTGTGAGGGTGATGGAGCACTGGAACAGGCTGCCCAGATAGGCTGTGGAGTCTCCTTCTCTAGAGACTTTCAAAACCCATCTGGATGTGTTCCTGTGTGACATGCCCTGGGTGATCCTGCTTTGGCACGGTGGTTGGACTCGATCTCTAGAGGTCCCTTCCAAGCCCTAACATTCTATGATTCTATGATTTTTCTAAAACCTAAGGAACACCTAAAGTGCTAACACATACAGGGACAGAACTACCAATATCAATTCCATTATATCTGCCATTATACAACTAAACATAGCTAATTTCAATAAACAAGGAGAGGCTTCTTTTCTCAAATGTGCTAATTCAACAGAGAAATGGTTTAAAAGCAAAACATCAATCAACCTCTGCTCCTGCAAAAGCACCTCAAAGCCAGTTTCTTCCATAGGGTCCAGCCTAAGAGTCCTGCTATCTTTGTAGAGAGTGCAGTGCTGAACCAACAGCATTTAATGGTCACTACCTGCACAACTCCACTAGTATCTCTGGCATATACTTTAAAAAAGAAAAGGAAAGAAAAAAAAGCTGTTCTATACCTTCTCTGTGCTCTCAGCCTACCCTTCTCATTTTCATATGTGTCCTAAAGGCTTACTCAAGAGTTGGACCTGAAGCCAGTAACACTCTCAAGCAATTAGCATTTCTCAAGATGGAAAAACCATCTGGCATCACTTTTCTTTGAATAGTTTAAGATCAAAACAGAAACAGAGACTCTTAAAATTGTTGGGTTTTTTTAAGAGACTTTTAAGATACAGTTCAGCTGAAGAGGAGATGAAAGCTCTACAACAGCCAGTGCTATTTTTGGAATTAAGAGCAAACAAGACTGGACAAAGAACATATAAAATTACCTCTGTTTGTGCTTTTGGTTCTCCAGCTTTGGCCCTCTCAAGCAGTTCCTCAAAGAGCACTTCATGTTCTTCCTTCATGCCCTCTATAAATTAATTTGATAGAGAAAATTGTTTACTATTTGAAAGTATTTTATAAATCATTGCTATATGTGGTTGAAGAATTAAAGGATCATATCTAAAAAAAGTCCAACATGAGTGTTTGCAAGAAGAGTGGAAATTAACTCATTACAATATTTACACTCCGGCTCAGTGTTGTACTTCAGCACATTTACCATTACTTGTTATTTGGTACCTGGGACAGGATGACATTATACAGTTTACAGTTTCTCATTTATTTCCAGCTAATTCACCTCTCAATAGAATAATACTCACTACGATAAATATGAGTAAGAGTTTTGAAAAATTCACCAGCCTTTAAAACATGTCTAGTATATTTAAAAGCTCAGTTCCTCAGTCTCTGGAGCACACAGAAACTAACAATGATTACACTTTATAAACCCCAGTACTTTGTGTCTAGCTCCACACTCACACCTATTTTTTTTCTCCTTTTTCTATCTACTGTACACATGCATTTAAAGAAACAGATTGTTTCAGTCTGTATCATACTATTCCACCAGTCAATCATAAAGCTCTCAAGATTTTTTTCTTTATCTGACATCCAGTGTTCATAAAGAATGTCATGCTGCATGCTACTTGATGATTGAAGAGTAAGGTTAATGGAGAAGATGACAAAGGCCAGACTCCTTCATTTTATGAGATGATTTCTCACAAATCAATTTGGAAGAATTTTGAAGATAAATACAATACAACCTGACATTTTAAGTTGTGTAAGTGTAAGAAAGGACAATAGACCACTGATTCAGAATAACAGCTTTACTAGCCAACCTAAAATTGTACTTAGAAAGGAAGATCCAAACTAACAGTAAGTGCCAAAGCTTGACCCATTCATATCACATTACCCTGCAAGGTCACCACACACACCATGATGCTTGGTCCATACTGAGGTTTTAAGCTACATACCAAGAGCACAGACAACATGAAAAGCATGGTTTGGAAGCAGTTTCCAAACATACGAAACTGATCAAAAGAAGCTTTCTGGCATCCACTCAAAGTCACAGATTTCACTCTCCACCTAATTTGGGCAGCAATAACACCAGAAGTAAGCAGCTAGTAAGCAGCTCCACTAGCTGAGGTGCCATTTACTATCAGAAATTTTGAAAAAGGTGAGAGGAAGGAAGAAACAAACCTCATTCCAAATAATCTCCCAAAGAGCAGGGCTAGTGACACTCTTTAACATCCCTGGTACTGGGACTATTTCCAAACAAGAACAGGCTACAAGCCAACGCTTTCATTAAAATGGATGTATCTTAACAAGAGCAAACCATGAAGTAAGTTTCCTCCTTCACCATACCACAGTTTTGTCTGCCAAGCTCCACTTGGAAAAATACTAATGCCAGATTATAACACGTTGTCTGGCTAAACAAGGCACATAATGAAAAATAATATTCATTTAGTACTTGGTCTTTTCAGAAAGCTGTAAAAATATTATTGTAAAATAGGCAAACAGCATCCCAGCAAAATTAACCACTTAATCTCCTTACTCTAACATATAACCAACAGGACTGAACTCTAAACAAGTCAGAAGCCTGTTTTCCAGATGGCACCACTCATATCAACAGATATCATTCAGGGGCTTTCTGCTTACAGTAAACAAGAAGTTACAGGAAAGAGCATATTGTTTGAAAGAAACATAATATTCATCCATCTACCCCACCCAAATGAAAGAAGTTGGGCAAGCAGTACTTTCGTGTTTCCTCTCATGCTTTCACGTTCATTAACTCACTCTTTATCAAAATTTCTGCAACAGTCTTGGCTATGGAATTTTTTTTTTTTTTTTATTTTTTTTTTTCCTTTCCCCTCTGTTCAGGGTTTTCTACATGTTAAGAAAAGACCACCACAAATATTTCAGTGATACTCTGGATAAACCAATATAGGAGGCACCACTCAGAAGTTAGTGTTTAAGTGGAACTTATACACATACACACAAAACCAAACTATAGAAAGCAGTTTCTTAAACCGATATAAGCCCTAATAAGAAAGGCAGTTCTCTGGCATCTTATGCAGACAAAATGGGTTCCTTTCTCTCCTGCTCCACTTGTCAGACACAGGAGAATAGCATGTTTCTGACCCCTTCCATCTCGTGTTCAGATGAATATCTGTTTAGATAAGAACATTTCATACAATCGAAAACTGCAAAGCATTCGCATTTTGCTTCTTCAGCGCTGATATAGTTACTTCATTGTAATCACGTTGCAGATTAACATGTAAGATAAAAAAAAAAAAAAGTTAAATAAAAAATATGCAGCCTTATGGTCTAACTCCCACCTTCACTGCGAAAAGAAAATAAAACGTGCTGGTACTGCAGGACAAACTTGTTGAAATGTTTGTTGTAACGGAGCTGACTGCCGGGAAAAGAAATGCTTTCTGCTCATTGTTTTCAAACTACTGCCCAATCCCTCCTACCAAGTTATCACTATGTACTCTCACATGTGACCTATAGCTATAAATAAAAGTCAATTAAAATTATGTCTGTGGGTTGGTTTTGTAGCTGTAGGGCAAGGACCTACTACCACTACATCAGTGGAGTGTTTGGAGATAAAATTTAGAATAGCTTTAGTATCATAATGTTCCCATAACTAGTGATATTTTTCCTTTGCTTCAAGGATAAAAAAACAGGATAAGTAAAAGGACAAAGAAAGGAACAACTCAAGCTTTGTGGCTGCCATATCAATTGAAGTATTTAGGCCAGTCTCTGAAGGTAAGAAACCCAAAACATAGTCAAACTGTGTTTTGGAACAAGGATGGGCAACACACACTTTCTTTCAATTCAGCTCAACACTAGAACAAATGTTACGTAAGAGTAAATGCACCCATGATAAAAATACCATAAAAAGTGGTGATCTATAACTTGTCACCCTTGATCTTAACTGTGTTTTTAGTCAGAAAATGTCTTATGTGTATTCCTCCCACATAAAAGTACTGCAGTGGAAATGCTGTCAGAAGAAGCTTTTATTTTCCAGCTTTGCTAAAAACTCATGTCTATTTAATGTCAAAGTTTACTCTGCCCTGAATATAAAAATTTCCAGAATAGAGGAACATTCATCTTGCAAAACTTCATGCATCTTTTATGACAATTAAAATAGACTTCACTACCTGTTGTGTCAGGTACATTTATATAAGTCAATGAAGTCTATCAGTTATTCAAGTTCACAAGCACTGAAGTCATTCAAATGAAAGCAGGCAAGTGAAAGCACCAAAGTTTTAGATGGCACACAGCATACATATAAAAACCAAATTAAGACAGCATGGGACATGGAAGGGTGGTTAGTACTTCATATTTGGCTGTCATTCCTGCCCTGCCACCAAGACCCTATGTAAACCTCAGTTCCACACCGGACTGCTCTGTGGTTCAGTTCTGAATTTACAGAATAGGTTAATTCTGCCTTCACAGAGGCAAGTCATTCAACATGAATTATTCAGTGGATACTGGAACAGGGCATTATTAATAAAATGGTAATGTTTTATTTTTATTACTCTTTGTGATTAATTTTTAAGCTTAAGATAGCAAATGATATTGTATCCTTTAATTCTCTCTGTTCCATTAAAAAAAAAAGTGAGAAATAATAAAAAAAAAAAAGTAAAATTGTGATCTGCAAAGGATGAAGCAGATATATTTCTGAGTCTACCACAGAAAACATTTAAAACTCTGAAGGGCTACAGAAATACCTACTTCTGAAATTCAGGCTTTTCATTTAAAAGGTTACAGCTGTCACTTAATACCTACTTTATTAAAGCACTTATTAAAAAAGACTCAATATCATGAAACTGATAAAGGCTTGTATGCATTTCACAGTCATATACAGCATTTACAAGAGTAAGCTGCAGCTGTGTATTATTATCTGATAGACCTCAAAGATGCTATCAAAACATTACTAAAGTCTTAATTTTTACTAGTAAAACCTGTGTTTTACAACTCCAGAAAATTACTCAGAATCCAGAAGTCTAAACATGTCTGTTTACATAGGTACATTGTAGACAGGCTGACAAAAACTAAAGACTACTATGTACTTTCTGAAACTTTATACATTATTTTGCACATTGACTATAGAAAGTAAGATTGCACTTTTGAGTCCAGCTTTGCTGCTATAGGCTTAAATGAAAATTTAGCATTTTTACTGTTTCTGTTGGGTTTTGACCAGAAATAGGAAATGTTGCAAAAGGAAGAATTTTAGTTCTTAAAATAATATTATGCAGTGCTATGTTAGCATGCAACTGTTGTCCCTTACCTCTGAAATTTAGCAATTAAATTAACAAAAAGGCAGTTAATCCATAGTAGAGTTTGGACTCGGTGAGACTACAAGATATCAGTGCTTAATATTTTTAAGTCACAAAAGGAAGATGTCATCACTGATGAAATAACAAGTATAAGCCTCATCTTCGGTCTTCATCAAGGATTAAAACCCAACAAACTTCAGCACTCATACAAGCTTTTGAAGAATGGATTTATACAATCTGGATAAGAAATCTTTCAATACAAAAGATTTTATAGACAATCAGAGTAAGCTGGGATTGTCATAAAATTTCCTTCCCAGTATTCAAGCACGAAAATGATGGGTGCAATAGAGTCCCAATCTTTCTAATATCATTCACATATACAACTAAAACACATCATATGTGCATCATTGTAGTTAGATTGACTTGGCATGAAGTGTCTCGTGACATATGAAGCAAAATGTTTTGCACACACTATAGGCAAACATTGTTTAAAAAGCAAAAATATTAAAATACACTGTGTGACTTCCATTCATGACTTCTAAAGTATTTAAAGGCAAATAAATAATAATCCTTACACATCAGGAAAGATTTTTAGTTATATGTATACATGTAGAATGGATCATACACCTACAACCATCACATAAAACAACCTCAATTTTTAAGTGCTCTTTTAACTGCTAGGAATCACTGCCTTCCTTAAAAAAAAAAATAAATTAAAAATCCATTTAAATTACTTCATGCAGAAAGAGTCAATATTTATGAGTGCAGACTGAAAAATAAAAATACTTGTTGATTTACTTTCCTACCAACACCAACATATTAAAGCTCTCAGCAGAGTGGATTTACCCAGAACACACCACCTGGCCAGGTGCACATAACTCTTTCTTCTTAGGTCACAGCTACAGCACCTGAACTCTCCAGATAAAACAACAGAAGAAAGATCATGAAAAAGGAATACCAAAGCCAAAACCTGGTATTTTAAAGGATCACAATCTCTTACACCTTTTGAGCTGAAGATCTTACTTGTTCACACAGTTTTGGGGGACTAGTCACAAGGCAGTTATGTTACCATGCACGACAGATCAATTTTTATACAAACACAAGCTGGGGATCTCCAAGTGCTTTAAACAGTGAAAGTCTAATGAGAATAGGGTAAAAGGAAAAGTGAAAGCAGTTTCTCAGAGAGGAAGCAATACTGAAGACTAAGTATTCATTTGAAAAATATAAGTTTAAAAGAAATTACAGGTTTTACAAGTCAGTATTAAAGTTGCATGGAAACTCTGCTGAACAAAAGATTAATGCATTAAGCAGCACCACACCAAGCGTACAAAGGAAACCTGTATGACATACACACTTTGTATGATCCTGATTTCTTTTGGACTCAGGAAAAAAAGTGACAGGGACACAAAAGGAAGAGGGGAAAAAAACGCCCACATATTTTGGGGATAATAAAGGATCTAAACAAGATACGAAAGAAGACTTCTGAATTGGTCTTCCCATTTTATTGGCACAGCAACTGTCCTTGAAGTGACTGAAAACAGTCAGGAAAAGTCACGTGCATGCACGATACATCTGATATGTTCACTTCTAGCCACTGGTAACAACTTTGACATAAGACATCCCTGAAGGAGTCAAAGGGTTGGAGGACAGGTGGGTCCAGCTCATATTTCTATCTCTAAAGGTAGTAAGTAAGGCTTCTCACAGAAGTCCTCTAAACAAATTAGAATGTAAGCTGTTAAGAGATTAAGAAATAAAAAATGAAGAATAGAAATACACAGTTCTCATACCCCCAGGGGAAAGATTATCAGTTTACACATACAGGAATATACAATAAAGCCTATATTATTCAACGCATTTATGTGTGAATGAAAAATAATATATAGGGGGCTAATACGGAGATAACAAACTCTGTTTATGATTCTGTTATTCAGGCAAAAAAACACCTCAAAAGCGATTATTGAAAAACAACAACAAAAACAAAAACAAAAACCCCAACCAAACAACAAAACACCAAGACAACTCAACCAAAAACTGCCAAATGATTTCATGACTGATTAAGTGATAAAAGGGCAGATGAAATGCAGTAAATGCAAACCAAGCAGACACCTTATCATATACACACAGTGATAAGCTCTGAACTATTATCACTCAGAATATACCTTGGGATTGTAACACACTGTTTTTTGAAGAAAACAGCCCAGTACTAGTACACCATTATCAGGGCTTTTTAACCCGGGGAAGAAACTGAGAAAAATTATACTAGACACGTGAAGAAGTTGCAAAATGGAGAAGGTAAACAGAGAGTATTCAATGTCTTAGCAAATCCAAAACTTGAAGGGTATCAAAGTTAAAAGTATTTGGCCAATGCCAAATATTTATAGGTGTTTAAATGGCAACTGGACAAACCAAGGGTAGAAGAAAACACCCGGAAAGCACTATCAAATATGAAGATCTCACCACTAAGCAATGAAGTCTCTAGGCTGCAAGGTGATAATGAACATTCTGAGAAGCAAACAGCTGCTATTTAATACTTGTAACATCTCAGTAAGATAGGAATTAAATCAACTAAGGACAGCAGTAGCATGGCATTTAGAAACTGCTCCCTGGCTCCAACAGGCATGCTGTAAATAACGGCGTAAAGGACTCATTAAAAGAAAGACAAGAAAAATCTTGAACCTTTCACCATTCTGGTACTCCAGTATTTATACTGAGCATTGACAGCAACTCCTGTGAGCCTTCACAGAGAATTCACAAACTGCAATGGCCCAGTGTTAGTTCAGGTAGGAGACAAGAAAGAGCTGGATGGCATCTGGAGGAAATGAAACTGCACTTCATATTTTCAGCAGTTTTATCCAGTAAGCTCACTACTTAAGGTAAGTTATAAAAAGTCACAGGATGTCAAGCATTTCTCTCAGCTCCATCTTATTAACTGACAAGAGTAATTTACATGTTTGATGAACAAGCTTTCATCCACAGGTCTTTCCACCAGCTAAATCGCTCGGGTAGGAGCAGGGATGGAAGATTGTCGTCTTTGACATTACATCTTCTCCCACACATGAATAAGATCTCCATGCACCATGAAGTGTACTGATGTCTGATCTGATCTTTGTCACATTGTACAGTGCTGTGCTTACTTGAAGCTTCAGGCATACATCACTTTACTGCTTTAGCAAGAATCTGAATAGAATCTGAAAGGGAGTACCATCTGAATTATAAAGAGAATTAATTGCTTTTCCTTTGAGGGGATTCTTGTATGAATAACCTATGTTCACTGCTCAACTCCACCCCTCCTACCGTGCTCCATAAGGTAAGCTGAACAAATAAAAGTGCAGGTGGAACAACGACACTAATGACAAAATAAAAATCCTTTCATTTGCTAGCAGATGCTATGTAAGCATATCTCCAGAGTGAAAAGTCCAATTTCTTTCTTTCAGGAAATAAAAGATTTAAACTATTCATCCACAGGTAGATTGCCTGTTGTCAATTTGCATTTACAAAAAGTTGATCTATACATTTTGTAACAAAAATGTGGATTCTAATAGCTGTTGTGTGTCACGGGATTGTACTATTGAGCTTCCAGTGTTCAGCAGAGCCACTTTGAATCTCTAGAGAAATCCTCCTACTCACTTTCCACAGGCTCCAGAAGTTCAGTGGTGCTGTGTGCAGTACCTATGTAAGAGCAAAATTTCTGGAAAGACTGACATTCCACTTAAAAGCAGGCATTGAGCATCACGTCATAAACATGATTTGTACATATAGAATATAATGGCACAAACAGAGGAACTGACTGGGAAGGGAAAAATATTTTGTATAACAAACATTATTGTTTTGATAAATGGTTTTATTAACTTTAGATGCCTATCTGCTCATCCATGAGTGTTGAATCTTTTCATCCATTCAGAAGCCTTCTGTATTCTATTCTTAACTGCAAAGCAGGGCCTTGATACAATTAAGAGTACATTGCATGTTTTTCTTCTGTGCACTTCAGCTTCCATGGGTAGATCTTAAGATGGTCCTACTTGCCCCAAGAACAATTAAAAATATTTACATTAGCATATACTGGCAGGCATTCTATTTTTAAAGGTGATAACAGGATTGGGAGAGATGGGAATAAGATTTGTTTACAGAGGTGTTGAAGTCCAGGACTCAACTCCTCTTTCTCTGGGAGCACCAATGCATTTGTAGATATCATAATAGTCTTAGTCACACAACTGCAAGTCATCAAATAGCATTAAAATGAAAAGGGAACAACTTCTGCACCCCCACAAAATGAAGGAAAATTGTCAGGAGAGAATCACAGAGAGCAATAAAATAAAAAAGCATGTAGGTGGAAGACTCAGAGTCATGGTATTATAGAGACTATAAATTGTAAAAGTAGAGGGAAAACTATTCTTAAAAGCTATTTCTTTCTAGCATAGCTATTATTGTACAACGATCAGTTAAAGTCATTAAAATAGTTTTACACACAACTAAAAAAAAAAAAACAAAAAAAAAGAGAAATAAAAATGTAACCTAAAGAAAAGTAATGCAAGAGGTTTCAGCTCATAACTCTCACCGAGTCCACATATTTTTCTAGGTGAAGACCTAAAGTTATCATAACAACCTGCACAACGCTCAATGGAATTTCAGCAATTCTGCAGTTGAAGCTCTGTGTTTAAGCACACAGACACCCTAGCAGTTCATTAGCTTACTGCCAAGAGTAGCCCTTAAAAAAAGACCCACCCCATTTGTTTTGCAGTTTCAACTTCTAACTTTGCAATGAAGTGGGCCTTCCGCTGCTGCAAGGGCCCCTCAGGCAGCACCACAATCACAAGTCTCTCCTTGATTATTGTAGTGTAACAGGGATTTGTTGCAGTTTTATTTGAAGATGAATGTACAGACATTAGGTATTTCCAAATGCTTTCCTCCAAAGCCACTGCAATATATTTCCAGAAGTTAGCAGTTCTTGCTGCTGATGACGGTAGAGACATTATATTAGAGAATTAATTCAGATCAGGAAAATGCTTTCAATTTTCCAACTATTCCTATTTAATGCATTGTTTTCATAGTGGAATACACAAACTGGATTCCTTTTGGAGGAAAGTAAACTGAAAGACTGTATTCCAACTACTAGATTAATTTTTTTAAACATGTACAATAGTCTTTAGCACGAGATGATTTACAGAGCTACTCCTATTTCATTACATAATTTAATAATGTGAATATAGCTCTTCCCCTTCTACCATTCAGCTGCTCATTTCTATCCTAACAGCCTTCGACTGTACTAGAACAAACATTTTTTTATTGTAAACTAACAGATTAGAAAATTGATTCCCTTGTAAAACAGTGGAGGAAGATTGAGCTAGGGCACTTTTCTTAACGTTTCATCATGTGAATGAAAAAATTGTTAGCAGTATCTTTGTTATCAGCCAAAGAAAACAGTTATGTATTTCAAATGGTAGAAGAGGCAAAGATGGAGAATCTTTTCTCAGATAAGTAGGTGTCCAATCCTACTCCCATGGTAAAAACACCAGCATGTGTGTTATTGACAACAATAGAAGCAGACTTGAAAAAGCCAATTCCCATTGTTCTGCACCAACTATGACTATGTCCTAAAATTTTATCTGAAAATACAGTTATTAGCTTTTGTTTGGATAGAATCCTTTCTTCCCCACAGCAATGCTTGGCAAATGAGCTTTCCAGAAGCCTGAGTAATTACAGGTAAAGTTTGAAGGGGCATTAATAAACTGACAGATAAATTGCTAAGTAATTAATACTTCAATGCATAATCCTCCTCTTCTAACAATCAAAGATTTTTCTGAGATTTCTTTAAGTTTTGCACAAACATTGCACTTTACTTCAAGAAAGAGTTAGTCTGTACAAGCAAACTGACAGAAAATTAAGAAACAGAACTGCTAAAAGAGAGCTATGAAGCAAAGGTATCTTTGTAACCTTAAGTGGAAGGCGCTAACAGTCCAAAAATATTTGTAAATAAGAGAAATTCCCTTTTCTTCGGCTATCATTTAGCAGTGTGCTGGAGACATACTGTTATACATTGTTACCATGCACTGTAAACTGTTTAGAAGAATTTTTTTGTACTATGTATAAATTTTAAGTCATGCAATTTAGAAAAGAATTCTCTCCCAAGAGATACAAAAAAACCCCATAACCTTCCTACCAACAAGCAGAACTTCACAAATCTACAAACAAAACATAAGAAACTGATTTCTGTCTGCAAAGCTCTCAGTACAAATACCTTCCCCACATGTTCCCAATTCTAGAGCAAGAGATTTGTGCATATTTCCTTAAGAGCAAACAAAACAAAAATTAGTTCCTTAACCAAATGGATGTTTCTTCAAGCACTGCAACTTAGCTTTGCAATGCTCTCAAAGCTTCCCGAACTCCCACCTTTGAATTCCTACCCGATTCCTCCTCTCCAACCTTACTGGCTAGTAAATGTGCATGAATGTTTTAAAAAAAAACCAAACAAACCAACAAACCAAACCAAAAATCTGTTTCATCCACATAAAAAAAAAAAAAAAATTCACCTTCACAATGCCTCCCAGATTTCTCTATTATCCTAGGATGTCCTCTTTTACCTTCTGACTGCCACACAGGCAACTTTTAAGAAAGACATTTGACATGCTTGAAAGCACTTAAGAGTTACAAGAAACAGTAACACCTCCAGATAACCTACAGCACAATAAATACTCACATGGGGTGAGAGTCAGGCCAGTTCCAGTTATCATTATGGCTGACTTGAAGCACTTACTTGAACCCAGACATCCCAGGCAAGCATTTTATCACTACTGTATTGTGAAAAGTTTCTCTAAACTCTGCTTTCTTTTCATCTGAATCAAAAGTGAAACACCCACTGGGCCACAGAAAGCTACTTTCTAACTCAGCAATAGAGACCACTTACCTGGAGTGTGGATTCACATGTCTCTTCCAAAAACATTACATTAATAGCAGCAGCATTCAGATACTCACATGCTAAGTGAACACATTGAAGGTGCTTTTTTCCTAGCTCTGCTCTGTGTATACACAGCAGAAATGGTCCCCCTAGCAAGAATGAGGTTTTTAAGTCTATTTGGAAAATGCAGTGTTGGGACCTCCAGAGCTCTCATCTGAGCTATTTTTTTGCATCGCTTTAAGGTGGTAGCTGAAGGAAGAAGGATGCATGGAGTGGATGAAATACAAATGCCAAAAAGGGGTACACAGCAGCTGGAAAGAAAATGAGGGGGCCTGCGCATCTGGGAGGCAGAACTGCCTTCAGAGATTTGAGTCTCGATCTGTTTCAACAAACTTCACCAGACTTCATTAGCAAGCACCCACTGATCTTCCTTGCTATACACCATGTTCCTCTCGGCACAGGTTACTAAAATAATGGCAGAACTTTTTCATTTAAGCAACTGGCAACATTTCTGTAATTTGCTTACATGAATGCTGATGACTCAATGGTTTTAAAATTTCAGAAGCCCTAATTGGTAGTGTATATGCTTCACTCACTAATAAACTTCCTTTCCAGGAACATTCTTGAGTGAGTAACAATTTTTAAAATTTTTTCACTTATTTTTAAACATGAGAGTTGATATATTGATATTCATTCCGTTCCCAACACATACACAAATCCCAATAACTTACACAGGCAGAAGTGTTCTAGAGAATGCAACAGCTTTGGCTAGAAATAGGAATACCCTCCTTTCCTACTTAAAGAAACAAAACCAGTCTCTATAAATCATCTCAAGTTCAACAATTGAGTACTGGGTTTTTCATTAAATACAGATATGACTTGCACAATAAATTCTCAAAGCACTGTTACCTCCCATTGTGAGATGAAATACACAAGGAATAACAGGAACACTACCTAGTGATACATTAGCAGAAGATAGAGAGAAAAATTGCTAAGAAAAAAACCTGTAGTATAGGAGTTCAATTCAAATGAAGTACCTGTGCAGCTGAGGATGTGTGTGTACTTAAGTGCTTCACTGAGTCAGAGCCAGGGCATTCATTAATTTGATGGGTAACGCTGCAGAAGGAGATGGGTGTTTCCAGGAAAAAAGATTACTTAATGTTCACATTGATGCTATAGTCTTAAACTGAGTGTGTAAGTGGAGACTGCAAGAAAAAGCACAGATGAGAAATACAGATATGCTGGCAAGAATATTTCAAGAATGATCAAATGGTTGAGGTTGGAAAGCACCTCTGGAGGTCATCTGCTCCAACCCATGCTCATGCAGTTGCCTAGGAATGTGTCCAGATGGCTTTTGAGTACCTGCAAGGATGAAGGCTCCACAGCCTCTGGGCAACCTGTGCCAGTGCTTGGTCACCCTCAGTGTCATTCAGACAGAGCCTCCTGTATTTCAGTTTGTGCCCGCTGCCTCTGGCACTGTCTATTGGCCACCACAGAAAAGAGCCTGGCTCCATCCTCTTTGCACCCTCCTTTCAGGTATTTATAGACATTGATATGATCCCCCTGAGCCTTCTCTAGGCCAAACAGTCCCTGCTCTCTCAATTCTCCTCATAGGAGAGAGGCTCCATCATCATAGCAGCCCTTTGTTAGACTCTAGTCTGTCCATCTCTCTTGTAATGGGGAGCCCAGAACTGAACAAAGCACTCCAGACGTGGCCTTACCAGTGCTGAGCAGATGGGATGGATCAGGTCCCTCCACCTGTTGGCAATGCTTTGTCTAATGCAGCCCAAGGTACCAGTAGCCTTTGTAACAAGGGCACATGGGCATGTGGTAGATAGGCATGAGGTAAAACTGCCTTTCAAGGTAATAATTGAGATAGATGTTGTACATCTTACCTTCTGCAACAGAAATCATAGCTTATTAAAAATTAAATTATTATAAATTTAAGTTTGTCGAATTTTGTGCAAGGTATTTAAGTCACCAATAAAGAAGAGGGTTCTACATATTTAATAGTATTTATTGAGTTAGCTTTCTGTACAGCAATGTGCTGGTCTTTCCTGTCCTCTTCTACATTGTTCAAAGTTACAGTCATCATCATAATGACACACAATGACTATGACAAGTAACTGATTTCTTAATCTTCCAGGAAAGAAGTCAGAACAGCCCTTTCCAGAATATCTGGTCTAATGCTTATGTCCTTTCATAAAACCAGATCACAAGATGTCATGGCTAAGAGACCAGATCCTTCACTCTTCCTAGATCTTTCAGCAACTTGAATGTTAGTTATTGATAAAGACTCTAGTGATTCCAAGGAATACCTTCCCTGTCAGTTCAATTATTTTGAAAATTGCTGAAGTGCCTTTTTTCTGTTTGAGACATTACTTTTTTTTCTGTTTGTTTCCCTATGTACATACATGACTGTGAATTTGTACTTCTCTCTACTTGTACTTCTTTCTGAAGTCCTACTAGAATCCCTGTTTTTAAGTTCTGATGAACCATGCTGCTATGGGTGGAAGAAAAACTCCCTGCTTCCTTTCTTTTAAATGAGTTTTCAATTCTAGAACCTGTTAGTATTATGACAAATGACATAAATCTGAAATAACTGTAGAATAAAACACTGGATGAAGAAACATGATCTTATTGAATATATTTGCCATCTAAATCCACTAAAATCTTGGTTGTTAGAGACTCCATCATGACACAATGGCAATAATAGTTCATTCTGCAGCATTAAATACTTGCATATATTAAGATGGGGACGGAAAGGGCAATGACAGTGGCACCAGGCACTGAGGTGATTTTCATGGGAAGAGATTTAAAGTAATCAGGAAGGAGTCACAACTGAAATGGAGAAATATATCAATGCTCAAAACTCATCTTTTATAGGGGCACAAACAAAAGCATCTACAATACAAAACTACATAGGGATTATTAGCAAACAGACAGACTTATTAGGAGAACCAAGACAAAAACTCGGTATGATTTTGAAAGTGCAGTATTTATATAGAATTATAAAATCTCCAAATTAGCTCAAGAAGAATCCATGACAGAATCTCAGTGTAAAACACCACCAGATCGATAGCTTGTACTGATTTTCAGAATCTTGCATGAATGTAGGCACGAACAAAAGAAACCTATGTTTTCCTCTTTCAAATCATATTACAACAAAGCCCAAGATAACTCCATACCGTATACCTAATATTGTTGCTATTCTTTCTCTGTTGAGGCATACCAAGAAACAGGAGAATGAAGAAAGGAAGAAAACATACCTGTTAGAACTGATCCTAAATTAATAATCATATAATTAATGTTAGAATTGTCAATTCTGCATCATCTCTGAACTCTTTTACAGGTGGGTGAGATGACAAACTTGGTAACGACACACTGAGGCATGTTAGAAATTCAGGTATCCAAAAAATTCTCCTCCGTCTGGAATGTGCCTGTTAGTAATGAAGAACCCAGAAGGTTCCAACAGTCAGCTCTGAATTAGATGCAAACAGTAGATGTGCCAGCACAGTCACACTATTGGTCTGAACAATGTGCAGAGTTCAGCCGAATCTCATACATGCCATGTAGATATCCATGCATTTAATAACTTTAAACTCTTGGCTAGCCTTATTACTTTCAATAGAATGACTTGCATTTATGAATGTAAGGGCATGCACATAAGCAATTTTAGAACCAAAAGGCCAATTTTAGAGAAAGTTAAAGAGCAGTAATTTTGCTAGACCTCAAACACAAGACCTTCTTGCAGAAGTGTCAGATTACAAACTGAATTTAAAACTGGAACTCAGCAGCTGAATACAGGAGGCAGATATTTTTCCTCTACCTTTTGCACGAGACATTTCTCTCATCTCATCAGTTTTCACACTCTTTGAAATTCGATGGTTTCACAGTGAGGGGAAAAAAAAGCATTATTCTAACGTTCAAAGTGTATCATGAGTCTTAATCCAACTTTTTATCTGCCTGCTAATCTTCATTTCTGTTGCTCTAGTTTCATATATCAGCTTACTATTCCCTCAGTCTACATTACAGTAGTATCTATTCATGCACATTAGAATTCATATTAAAGCTATAGTCAGCGTGAAAGCTAGCAATGTAAAAAAATTAAATTGAAATGTTGTGCTAAATTACTTTTAATACTGCTTGCCAATTTTTCAAACAAACTTCTTTCCTGTTGCTCCTTATGTATACGAAAAATTGCATGGGAAAACTCTACTATATGCACAAAGTAACCTGCAGAAGAAAAACCCCTTCCACAACAACAGGTTAAAAGAAACTGCAGAAATATACTTTCCTACTTTACAGTGTCTCTTTGAACAGAAATTAGAATACATATACTCGCAATACTCCCCCAAAGTTTAACATAAGCAAATTTTGCATAAAAATTGGTTTCATACCTACCATTTTTTTCAGCTTTCTCCCTGCTATGGGAGTAGCCAGGAACCGAAGAAGAAAAAGGTGCAGTATCTCCAGAAGATGGTCCAGATTTCTGACTGTTCTCACTGCAGTCCACAGCAGCAGCGTTTAGCTGGGACCTTCCAAGATGCAGCTGGGGGTGAGAGGGACTTGAGGGGGGATCAGGATTTGAATTCATTTTAGCTGGAAAAGAAGAGAATCAATGATTAATTACCAGAGAGAATTGATTTTCAAGTATAGATAAATGCTAAGATTAATTAATCAGTCCTGTAAATACTGCTTATTAATAACTTCCTTCAATCTAATGTTCTATTTACACGTGCAAGAAATAATGACTAGCCTCTCACTTTTTACAGAACAGTATTGACATGTCTATAATGACAGAAAAGTTCACTTCATATCAAGGGCATGGTTAACCGCCACCACCTAATCAGGCAACAGAGAAAGACAAGAAAGATAAGAATGAGAAGGAGGAGAAGATGTAAAATTCTACCACTGGAAATGAGAGGGACACTACCACAGATATTCTTTCTTTACTACTACATCCAATTTTACAAAACACAGTATTTTTATTTGGGGGGGGAAGGGAGGAAAAAAAAAAAAAGAAAAAAAAAAAGAAAAAGCAAGCCAGTATGGCAGGGACAGAAATGCCTTCCAATTTCTTACCAGAGAAGCCCTTTTAACTTCCACTGTAAGCACTCTCCTAAGTGACAAGAGGATCTCTGTTCTATACTGAAAAGTTCCTTAGATCAGTAAGCCTTCATAAAAGTGCTTCTGAAAGCTGAGCTTCTACAAGACGAAGTGTATGTATATGCTACCACAGTATAACACACAGCAAGTCTTACTGCTTAAGAACAACGCTCCAGAAGTTAATCAATTTGAAAGGAACATTGGAAAAAGTGTCTGGCTACAAAATGGATTTTTTAAATTCTGTACTTGCAAAATACTGACCTAAAGATGTCCTTGTAAAGATGAAAGTAGCATAGCCAAAACCAAGGATACACTAACTCACTCAACAGCTTCTTCTGCTTAAAGGACACTAAAATCACAACAGGATGCTAAAATTACCAGCAATACTACACTGTAAAACATATTATTTGTGATTTAGGCAACTTGCTTGTCAAAATTAAGCTTCCCTAAACCAGAAAATATTTTACCAATTTAAATGAATGCATTCCTGTATTATGTTTCTACATCAGGTTATAAATAAACCAACACAGTTCCTTCAACCTTCAAACTGTCCCAGGAAAACACAGCGATTAAAATACTTTCCCAGTAAACCAGCACGAGTATTTTTAACCATTGTACAATCATAAAAGTTACTTTGCCTCTGGTTTTAAACTTGACCTTAGCGCTCTGACAGAGAGACGAGTAAGAGAAGACACGCGGGGGCTCCACCGCCCCGCCGGCAGCGGCGGAGGATGCGCTGCGCTGCGCAGCGAGACTCCAGCTCTTTTGGGAAGCACCCCTTCCGCAAAAGGGGGACCGGACAACAAAGGCAACTCTCCCATACACGTGCGAGGAACGGGAGCACACTTACCTCGGTGCTAGCTAGCTAGCAAAACTTTTCCCGTCCCGGTTTGAGACTCCCAGGCACTCTGCACTTGTCCTATAAAGGACGCCACCAACTTTCTTGCCCTGCTGCTGGCTTACGCGTGAGCAGAAGCCAGCCCTTAGATGTGATTTTAGGATTTCTTCTGAAAGTCTGGGGACAGGAAGCAGGGTAAGACTTTCGGGGAGCCCAGGCTTGTTTAGAAGCCAGCCGGCGGTGCAGCAGCCGGGGGCCACCCACGGGCCGCGCCGCCCGCTTGGCCGGCCAAGCCCCGCTGCCGGCGGTGACTCTGCAACTACCGCCGCCCAGCCGCTGCCGGCCAGCGGGACGGACGGGAGAGACGGAGTTTGCTCCGGCTCGTTCCCCACGCGGCAGGAGGATGCCCGAGCGGCGCCTGCCACTCCGGAAGGCCGGGAAAGCCCAGCGCGCAGCCGGGGCCGCCCTGCACGGAGTCCCCGCCCCACATGCTCACCGAGTCAGGTAGGACGAAGTCACCAACGCAGAATCCCGGCCACAAGTCCCTCCGCGGCTCTAGTAGGCGGCTGGGCGCTAAGTGGGGGCCCGCCGGCAGCCCGCAGCCCTACGGAACAGCTCCGGCCCGCCCCCTGGCCGCGGCCCCTTCCCCGCCACGCCGTGCGAGGGGGCAGCGCCACTGCCACTCACGGCCCGCCGCTCCCCTGAGAGGTCTCCGCTGCTGCCGGGCGGGGCCGGCGGGAGGAGGCGGAGACTGAGTCGCACTCAAAGGCGGAGTCAGAGGCGGGCCGTGGCAGTGGGGCGGGCTCGCACACATGACTGGCGCACGGGCTCTTCCCGTGACAGGATAGCTGGGGAGGGAAGGACGGGGGAGGAGGTTTGACGAAAGCGGCAGGGGCAGACTTGGGCAGCTCCAAAATGGCAGCGCGGGCTTGCGGGGGCGGTGCCCAGCCTCGGGAGAAGGTTCGTGCCGCGGCCGCTGTGAGGCGGTTTTTGGGGGGGGCCTGGAAGCGGCAGAGCGGGGTCGCGGGCCCCGCCGGGCAGCCGACGCGGGAAGCCCCCCCGAGCAGCCACCCGGTGACGGGGGAAGTGCCTGACAGCTTCCCCCCGGCATCGGCTCCGAGTGGTCCGAGCTGCTTCCGATAAAGCTGGTCCGATAAAGCGCTTCTCCTGAAGGAGAGCCCTCAACTTGTCCAGGGGGGGAAGGGAGGGGAGGGTCTGGGCCGGCTCTGCCGGAGCGCCGCGTGTTGGGGAACATCGGGGCGGGCAGCGGTTGGTGCTCTGTGAGCCGGGTGGGCTAAACCGGCTTCCCCCGCGCCGGAGAGGGGGCACCTTCTCCCTAACACGGTGTTCCTCTGGAGAGAGCAAAAGGAGTGAAGAGAAAGGGGGAAGCAGGTGGTAGCTGAGTAATAAGTTATTCCTAAATGTTCTCGTAAGTTACTACTATGTACACTTCTACTGCTACATACATGGAAAGCTCCTGGGCTAGTAGTGATCTGTAAAGTTACCTGCAACTGTTGCTGTTGTAGTGGTAGTAAACTTACTTCCTTTTAGAAATAAAGCATTACTTTTCATTTTTTCTAGCTACTTTAAAATAAATAAATAAATCAGGGTCCCTACATAGTACTGTGAGCAGCTTCTAATTAAAAAAACCCAACAACCTCACAAACTTAAAATAGGTTAAATTTAAGCTACTCATGTGAGTAATTTAGTCACTTTGATTTTACAGAAGTTCCAGGTTTGCAGCAGATCATGGAGAGTTATGATACGTTTCATTTTTAAAATGTCAGTTAGATCCTACATGTTGATGTCACTGCATGTTGGGATTTTTAATCCCCAAACAAAAATATGGTCTCCAGCATCCTTACTATTTTGTTCCCTGGGAGGTCATAACAAAATTCTTTCTTTCACCTAAAATAAGTTTCAACAAATGTGAAGCTATGCTTCTGTTTACTTAAAATAAAATTTGGAAAAAAAACCTAGTTATTTTTAAGATCATTCGCAGTCAGAGTGTATTATGTTTTATCAGAAACATACAACGCCTGCCTTGTGTTATCTGCTTAGCTGTTTCTTTAGACTGACAGTATAACTTAACTCAGATAGGACAAACTTACTGCTGCAATCTGCTCCCCTGCTATTCACATTTGCTTCCAGATACTACTCTATACAATTGATTTGATGTTTAGTGGGTGTGCTTAACGGATATAACTTGCTTAGGGAACAGGTGGAAATGAGGGCGGTAGCTGGAAAAGTACCTGAAAAGTGTGAAATAAAGCCTGCCCTGCTACTTGTGCCAGCTCCTTCCCAGCACAAGGCACAGTCACACATGGTGTAAATCATTCCAGAGGAGTTCAGTTTAAGGTTAAAACTACCACATTGATGGCTAACCCGCTTAACAGTGAGACTCGGTGTACAATATATATTGTGGTTGCTTATGGCCGATCTTATGTTGAAGATGCACATTAGTGCCATTGCTGAACTTGATCAGGACTTCACCTAAGAAAAGGCCAACCAGACCGTTGCAGTAACACACACCTTATATACTCAGTACATGTTATATCACATTTAACATCACTGAGAGTAAACCAAGCTCAAGCATGATGCCAGCTTCCATTATCAACTCTACTGATTTCACTCTGGCTTACACTTTATCACAAATTATTCCCATTTGGCATTATCACAGTTAACAATTTTACAGCTAAAGAGAAGAAACATGTAATAAGCCGTCACAACATCTTTTTAATTTCAGTTATTTACAATGACTCATAGAATCAATAGAATGGTTGAGGTTGGAAGAGAGCTCCAGAGGTCATCTGCTCCAACCCATGCTCATGAATGGCCACCTAGAGCTTTTTGCCCAGGACTGTGTCCAGATGGCTTTTGAGTACCTGCAAGGATGGAGACTCCATAACCTCACTGAGCAACCTGTGCCAGTGCTTGGTCACCCTCACAATAAAAAAGCTTTTCCTGATATTAGATGGAGCCTCCTGTATTTCAGTTTGTGCCCACTGCCTCTGGCACTGTCACTGGGCACCACAGAAAAGAGCCTGTTTCTATCCTCTTTGCACCCTCCTTTCATGTATTTATGGACATTGATAAGATCCTCCTTAGCCTTTTCTTCTCTAGGCTGAAAAGCCCCACCTCTCTCAGCCTTTCCTTAAAGGGAGGGATGCTTCAGCCCCTTCATCATATTAGTGGCCCCATGTTAGATTCTCTCTAGTCTGTCCATGTCTCTTGTGCTGGAGAGCCCAGAACTGGACACAGCACTCTGGATATGGCCTTACCAGTGCTGAGTAGATGGGAAGGATCAGGTCCCTCCATCTGTTGGCAATGCTTTGTCTAATGCAGCCCAGGGTACCAGTAGCCTTTGTAACAAGGGCACATTGCTGGCTCACGTTTAACTTAGTGTTCACCAGGACCCTCAGATCCTTTTCTGCCAAGTTCCTTTCCATATGGGTGGCCCACAGCATGTCATTCCGCCCTGGGTGCAGGACTTTGCACCTTCCCTTGTTGAACTGTCAGCCCAGATAAAATCTATTGAAACAAGAACAAAATAAAAAAGGTTGCAGTTCAGTCAGTTTCTTTTTGCTTTAGAGAATCAATAATCATTTTACAAATATTTTGTGAGTTTACAGAGTGATGTTTTTTGACTTTAGCTGATTTCTGTAAACATTGTTTAGTCAAGAGATGTTAAAATGTAGTAGGATTGATTGCCTCAACATCTGAGGTGCAGCACTGAGATACAGGCTGAAATTAACTGCTTTTCCATATAATCATCAATGACTTCTAGAAATGTACATGAACAGGGACATCTAATGATCTGAGCAACTCATATGTCACCTCTGTTAAACTGCATGTCATACAAACTGTCATTTTCACATTCTATTGTGAAAACTGTATTTCAGCATCTAGGCATGTGTATAGTGTTGTAATGTTTAAGAAAAGTGACTTAAATAGAACATTGTGTTACTAAATCATTCAATTCAAACTGGTTTACCTATCATATTACTGAAATGAAATCACATATGTAGCATTGCTGGCATACAAGTAGTTTCTCAGCAGTTCAGAGGAAAAACAATTTAATCAAACTTCCTAAAACAAAAAGAGAAAGCAGTGATCATCCAATAAAATAGACTTGCATGAAGTATGAATCATTCCAGTGAATTGCCTCCAAGTCTGTATGTCACAACACCTTTAAGTAAGAGTCCATTTCTTGAGGCCATTCTGAAACAGATTTGACATAATTACCCTGAATATTTCTGAAATATGTTAATCCTAGCAAAAAAATATTGTCAGCAGTGCTCTTGTACGGCTAAGAAGAAGTGAAAAATTCACAGAGGAATGTGTTGGACTCTGACTTGAACAAGTTACTGTCTCAAACATTGTGTGAGGAAGCAGCCTTGTGCTTAGGACCAGTATATGCTTTGCAGTTAAAACAAGGAACAAAATACCTCAGGAGGGAGTGGAAGAAATCAAAAGATGAACAGCCTCATCCCCTTGCCAAGTTTGCTAAGGTAAGGAATTTTGCTGTATACCATGGAAAGGGTCACTCAGCAGTAATAAAATACAGGGTCTCTGTGACCCCTGACTCAACTGGTGAGTTAATGCTGCCCTTCCTCCTCTGTGCACATGCACACCAATAGGTACTGCCTTCCAGTGCTTCCCAGGCAAATTAATGGATATGTCAGGAAGAAGCAAAGCTACACTTCTCTTAGCAGGGAATAAAAAGGGCTCAAGTACACTGGTGAGTGGGCACACGCTACAGAAGACCTAAGGGATGGACCAAGCAAGATGTCGCTGGAACCCTAGGTGGTCATCTGGAACTTTACCTACTCTTTCACTCTCTCTCCTCTTTACCTTCTCTTTCCTTTAAGTACATGAGTACAAAACGAGTAGATGTAGCACTTGAGGCTATGGTCTAGTGGTTATGGAGATGTTGGGATGAAGGTTGAACTTGATGATTCTACAGTTCCTTTCCAACCTTAATAATTCTGTGATTCTATACACCATCATAGAATGGCTTAGGCTGGAAGGGACCTCAAAGATCATCTAATAAAACCTCTCTGCCATGGGCAGGGATGCCTCTCAACTAGACTACGTTGCTCAAGGCCTCATCCAGCCTGGCCTTGAACACCTCCAGGGAGGGGGCATCCACAACTTCTCTGAGCAATCTATTCCAGAGTTTCGCCACCCCTGTACTGAAGAACTTCTTCCTAAGATCCAGTTTAAACCTATTCTCCTTCAGTTTCCCCTTGTCCTATTGCTGAACACTCTTGTGAAAAGTCCCTCTCCATATATAGCTTTAGTCAGGTGATTAATAATTAAATCTTATTTTATGGACCTATGGTGTACGTTTCCTTAGTTCGACCCAAGTGAATCACCAAGCCTCTGTCACTCCATTCTTCCTTCATGATTGAATGGAACATGACATTTTAACTGGCATCATGGACAGGATTTGCTTGAGGCCGAATGGTCCACAATGGGAGTACTCCCCTACATCCCTTGTGGGACAGGAAGAGGTTGTAGTAGAGATCTCTCTGCGATAGCTGGGAGGGATCCGAGCAGTGGCAGGCATGGCAGCCCAGGAAATGCCTGTGTCTGACTGGTTCCCTATTTTAGAGAAGTTAGCAGCATATAACACCCATCCTCCCCTGCAGGGATTGACTTGGGTGCACAACCCTTGGCATGACCCTAATGCTATTGTGGATAGAATTGAGACATTACCTAAGGAGAATAGACTTCAGTGGGATAAGGGAGAAACAATAATTTGTGTTGTTTTAGGAGTGGTGCTTGTAGTGGGTCAGAAGGATAGAATCTTGGCAAAATATTCAAGAAGCAATTGAGTCTCTTCAGACCTAGTGAAGGTTCTACAAGATCAGCTGGCTACCAAGTGTAGCAAAACTCAGCATGAGCAATGTATTAGCCATGAGCAGCATATTGGGCAGGGGAATTAAACTCCATGATACAAGTTTTTTGGAAACTCTAAACCACAACTGACGGTCTGAGTAAGATGCTGGTTACCAGATGATGAGGCTGCAACAGAAAGTATAATGATATTGGGAAATCTACCAACAAGCATCTTGGGTCTTGACTTACTTAGACTCAGAGCCTGGGTGGAGTCAAGTAGGAAAGAGTGGGTGTTTGGGCTTCCTACTGTCCCTATTTGACTTCTCCAGCCAACACCAGACCTGCCCCTCTCTAAAACTGTCAACGTTAAACCTCACCCTCTTCCTCCGAGTATAAGGGAAGGGATCACCTCAGTGGCAGCTGAGTTAAGGGAAAAAGGGGTAATTATTCCCACATACTCTCCATTCAACTCTCATGTCCAGTCGGTATGAAGGCCAAATGGGAAGGGGCGACTGTTGATTACTGGTGTTTAAATGCAAATACTGGGCCTCTGACAGCAGCAGTACCTAATACATCTGAGCTACTTGCAACGTTACAGGAGCAGGCCCATCAAATTTTAGCCACTACTGATACAAAAGACATGCTTTTAATGGTCCCTTTGCAAGAAGCAGACTGGGACCATTTTCCTTTTCCCTGGGAAGGTGTGCAGTACAACTTCACATGTCTTCCCCAGGGCTATTGCCATTCTCCGACCGTAGCTCACTATGCTTTGGCGGCCCAAGAGCTCACTAAAGTTGTGTCAAGGGAGGGATTCGAACTGTATCAGTATATTGATGATGTACTGATTGGTGGTTCTGATACCACCAAGGTGGGTCAGACTCAGGCAGAAATCATTACTCATCTGCAAATCCTAAGGCTTCAAATCCCTGTTGAAAAGGTGCAACTTTCGTCCTGAGGTAAAATTTCTTGGCACCTGGTGGAAAGGAGGGGCAGTGTGTATTCCTCCTGAGATCTTAACTTCTCTTGAACAGGTAAAAATGCTTGAGAGTAAAAGGGAATTGCAACATGCCTTAGGTTTAGTAGTACTCCGGAGAAAACATATCCCAGACTTCTCTATTACAGCCTGCCCATTAGATGACCTACCATGTAAGAAGGCCTCCTGGCACTGGACCCCTGTTCATGATGAAGCCTTGAAGCTGCTGATTTCTGAAGCAGAGATACATCAGGCGTTAGAACCAATCCACCCAATGGATCCACTCCACACCCAATGGGGTTTTGCAGTTCGTGGACTGTCCATACATACGTGGCAGCGTGGACAGGACAGTCTGACCCATCCCACGGAGTTTTATTCACGCAGCTTTAAGGACGCAGAAAAGCATTACTCAGCTTGGGAAAAAGGCCTAGTTCGGTGCCAGCCGGGCCCTGCAGGAGCGGAGGACGCAGCGCGGCAAGCAGCAGCTACCGGCAGAGGAGGGTCCTGGACGCAGCGAGCGCAGGGTTCACGGCCGCAAGCCTCTGGGAGGGGCCAGGGCCGGGATAGACAACTGAACCAGCCAATGGGGTACCCGGTACGGTATGACGTACCCGCTCTACAGGGGAGGGCTGGCTGCGGGCGGGGGAGGCTCTTTTCAACTTGTTTCAGCTGAGGCTTCCGCGCGCGCCGGGAGCACGCACTGGTAACGTCTCGTGGTTTCTGTCACTGGCTTTGTACGTTATGTCATCAGTAGTGCCGTCGTTACGGGTGTTTTCTTCTCTCTTTGTGTCGTGTTATTAAAGTGTCCTTATCTCAGCCCCTGGGGTCTCACCTTTTCCTCACGTCCGGCGCCGGGGGGGGGGGACGTTGCGGAAGCGTTGGGCGGCGGCTGCGCGGTGTTCAGTTGCCGGCAGAAGTTCAACCAGGACAGAAGACCCTTAGAGGTCCTCAAATGAGTGTTAAACGGAGCTCTACCTCCCGCAGGGGTAGCGCAGGCAGTGAGGAAATGGTGTGTGCGGTTATTGCGATTGGCGGAAAACAGAGGAGGGAGCCGCCCAAAGTACTTAAAATACAAGAGTCCTCCTCGGGCAATTCGGACGTGGCACCTGCCCCACTATTCCAACTCTACCTGAAAAACGTGTGGTTCACCGACGCTTCTTCCCAAAGGGAAGGAAAGTTTGGGAAACGGCGAGTGGTGGCCCTGCCTGCGCTGTCAGGAGCCAGGCAGTGACAGAGGGCAGGGGGACCAGGAGCTGTGTAGAGTGCAACGGTGCTGAAGAAGCTGAGACTAAGGAACCAGCATACATTTATACTGGCTCACATGCTGTATTTAAAGGGTGTACTGAGTGGCTTCCATTTGGGGAACAAAATCAGTGGGAAGTCAATCGGGTACCAGTGTGGCAATGAGAAAAATGGGAAGAAATCTTGATCGTTGCTAGGGAAAGACCTCTTTTGGTAGGATGGGTTGCTGTGCACCAAACTAATAATTCCCTAGCATATAAGCTGAACAACAAAGTGGATTTTTTGGCCCATTTAGCTAGTCTAGCCACTGAGCTGGGGAGGAAAAGTGGCAACATTTGTTGGAATGGTTGGAATTGTTGGATGGGTTTGCTCAGGGAGCAAAGATCTGTATAAGGAAGCCATCAGTCGGGTGGCCTGTAACCCAAGAGTTATGTAACACCATCATTTCGGCACATAGACAGTGTAAGTCCTGTCTGGGAAATGGTAACCCCCTCAAGGACACTGTTTATATCTGAAGGATGGCAAAGGGCTGTGGGACACCTGGCAGGTAGATTGGATCAGCCCTTTCCAGTCCTCGGAGGAGGAAATGATACATATTGTTAGGAGTCAAGATAATTTCAGGATTAACCTAGACAGAGGCTATACAACAGGAGAAAATACAGCAAAGAGCTTGAAATTATGGTTCAGTTATTTGCCCAAACCTAAATCAATTCAATCAGTCAATGGGAGCCACTTTGTGGCTAATGTGGTCCATGGATGGGCAAGGGAAGAAGGAATGCAATAGGATTTCCACACCCCATAATACTCACAGGCAGATGGTACTGTGAAGCACACTGACAGACTTCTACAACAGGCTTTAAAACCTCATGATTCTGGGTGGGCATGATGGGTTTCTGATGTGGTGGCCAAGGTTAACAGCTGTTTTGGGGTTAATGGTTGTCCCTTACTCACTGCTTTCTGTCCCCAGCCCCCATCTATTTTGCCAGAGAAAAGAGAGGACAGAGATCCTATAAAACCGCTCCACTATCCTGGACAGCCTGTTTTGGTGGATTTGCTTACAATGGGACAAGTACCCCTGACTCTAAGAACACCAATCAACGTGTACACTTTGATAGCTACTGATGCACATGGAAAAGAACACCTTATTAACACCAGATAGATTGTTCCATTTTTCTAATTATTCTGGTTTTGTATATGTATGCATTGCAGGTTGTGGGTGACTTGTCTGAGGACTTAGTTTTCCGTGGTTGAGCGTATTGTTATTGGCACTATTAGTTTAATTTTGTTAGGAATATTCTTGTATTGTACTGGAGAGAGATGGATTGGAAAACCTGTTTCTTTTCCATCACTATTGGAATAGTGGGGTCATGGGGAGAGTTCCCAAACTTAGCCTGGGATTTGATACAAGGATTTATGCATGTTTGGAACCAAACAAACCAGGGCATATGTGTTGCCCTCCCCGGTTCTGCATCAGAAGGTTTCAAATTTACAATGATTAGCCTAAATCTTACAAAAATATTGAAAAATGAGTTAAACAGTCTTAACCAAACAGAGGGAAACACCACATGGGGAATAATTGAGTCGCCTTTTCTTGATCAGAAGGGGGGCCAACCATGGACAAGTAATGGGACATGGATTGAATACCCAAGAGCTTTGTATCAACTCCCGAGTAATTCTACTTGGAAAGATTTATGGAATCAAACTTGTTATCGGTCCTTAACAAATGTCACCTCGGTTCCCATTCCTTGCACCATAGTACCATGGTGGGATTCTCCCTCTGAAGGTGATTAC
>WUAM01000321.1:2179384-2193921 GCA_024336885.1 Actenoides hombroni
GAAGCAGCTTTGTGCTTAGGACCAGTATATACTTTGCAGTTAAAACAAAGAACAAAATATGCTACCTCAGGAGGGAGTGGAGGGCATCAAAAGATAAAAATCCTTGCCCCCTTGCCAAGTTTGCATATGTTCCACTAAGATAAGGAGTTTTGCTGTATACCATGCAAAGGGTCACTCAACAGTAATAAAATATGGGGTCCCTGTGACCCCTGACTCAATTGGTGGAAAGGGTTAATGCTGCCCTTCCTCCTTTGTGCAGGAGGTACCTACAGGTACCCACTTACAGCACTTCCCGTGCAGCTTAAAGGATATGTCAGGAAGAAGCAAAGCTACACTCCTCTTAGCAGGGAATAAAAAGGGCTCAAGTACACTGGTGACTGTGCACACGCTACAGAAAACCCAAGAAACGGACCAAGCAAGACATCGCTGGAACCCTAGGTGGTGATCTTTGGAACTTTGCCTACTCTTTCACTCTCTCTCCTCTTTACCTTCTCATTCCTTTAAGTACACCATATATAGCTTTAGTTAGGTGATTAATAAACCTTATTTTATGGACCAATGGTGTAAGTTTCCTTAATTCATCCCAAGTGAATCACTGAACCTCTGTCACTCCCTTTTTCCTTCCTCACTAAGTGGGACATGACAGAATGCCATGTGCGTCTTCAGTAGTTATTAAAGGATGTACATTATGGAAATGAAATATTTGAGTGATGCTAAATAACCTGTACTAAAAGCAGTCTCAAAGATCATCTTCCTTCCCTCCCCCCCCCGCTGCTACCAATTAAGAGAACATCTGTTATTTCAAAAGAATAGGTTTTGTTGTTTACTCTGCTACACCACTTTTAACAGTATAATTTAATCAATGGAAGCATTACGTCAGCATAAAATTAGTGTAATAAAACCTCCAGCATACTTCATGAGCAGCTGGGTACTATTGCTTCATTAGACTAAAGACCAAGTTGAAAACAGATTAATTTTTATTTAAATATTTTTCTTGAAGGCAGTGTGTAAATGTAAATCTAAAGCAACAGGTATTTTCTGTCAGAAAGAGCATAATAAGTTAAATATACTGAGAAGATTGACATAGAATCGAGAATGAACAGTATGATGTCAGCAAGTAGGACATTAGTGGCATTTGGGATGGACATATGGGAGAAGGAATTAACAAAAGGTGAAGGCGGGAGGAGATGGAAACAGAAACACAGGGAAGTAGATACTAAAAGAAGGTAAAACTAGGAATTAAGGAGTTTTGTGAAGATGGTGATGACAACTCTTCTTTCCAGATCTGCATATGAAATATCCCTCTGTCACTTCAGAGTTTTGTTTCAGTACTTGTTTTCATACACTAAAGTATGTAGGGCAATGTGAGCATCTTTCCTTGTCCACTGCTCTTTTAGCATTTCTTTATTCACTGTCCTCGTGTCACATGCTCTTTGGTTGGCAGCACACCGGTAGTAGTCATCATTATTGCTTTATATAAAAAAGCAACACTCATTCTCCCATTAGCTCTCTCAGCTGTGAGGAGTCAATGCTGTCCTTTTGATGCATGCCTGTGCTATCAGTGACTTATGTGGCATCAGATGTTCACTTTTACACTTACTTCTATCTGTCTTTTCTAATCACAGATGTACACTGTGAAAAAGATTTTTAAAATGGGCACAGGCACAACCACGTTCACACAGGTGATAAGTATGGCTGTGAAGGTCTGACACAGCAGCTACTGGGAGGTGAGCCCTGGGTTGGATGCATTCCCTGAAGCAGGTAAAGGGGAGTGTGCTCCTCTTTCATCTCCTTCAGCATTCCTGATTTGTTCTTTTCACAACCTCACTCTGAGACAGCTGATTTCATTGCTAATCCACCATCTAAATGGGAGTTGGCTTTCTAATACCTGAAGCTGCACCTGAATCAAAGTTGTACTTGTTCTGTTATGCTATGGTCTACAGAAAATGGGGCAGTTTTCCTAAGGGGAATGAATATGCTCTCAAATATTTATTTATACATAAAAAGGCTGCAACAAGTATCAACAAAGTCTGGAACTCTTATCTTGAATTGGTTCGGTGTTACCAGAGATGTAATTTGTTCTAAAAGTAAACTGGACTGAGGATTTCTTGATAGGAATAACTTCTTAGTCTACAGTTTCTGAATAGTTTCAAAGTAAACAAGGTTGCGTTAAAAAATACCATGTTTCCTCTCAAACAGCATAATTTAACACAGATGAGTTTGCAGCAACCATTCAAATTGGAAAGTATGTGACAATTTTCATCCTATAAATTGATCCATTAGTGTACTTCTTGCACTCACAGTGACCTCTAGTGTGAATGAATGAAACAATTCAGTGCAATCCAACAGAGGGTATGTGGAACATTGTATGTGTTCATACTGTAACCTGTTTAAGGGGACACATATGTGTACCATCTGTTTGATTATATGACAGACTGCTTTATGGATTAAATAAGCATGAAAAACATGAACAAGAAACCGTCAAACCAAAAATATTCCCTCAGCCATGATAAATAACAAATTTAAAGATCTTTCACGATTTCTACATAATTTTGTTCAGATTTTTTCTATAGGAAAGACCCCATGCGTGATTCAGGTAATTTCCAGCATTCCCCAGTGCAAGAAATTGCTTTTACTTTCTGAAGTACAGCCTTGTACTAGACTTTGTATGAGAGACACAAATCATAAGGCACTGATGCAAGAATTTCTATAAGGACTTCTGTAAAATGTACAAATTCTCCAAGCCCTGAGCCAAATATAATTATGAATTAATCTCAATATACTACATACATTTTCTTCACCCAGATGTATTGGGGTAACCATTTCCTCTTTCTTTTTTTCAGCATATTTTGAATGGATTAGGAAAAAAAAGGGGGAGGGGGGTGGGAAAAAGCTCTAAATCAAAGATTTTTTTTCTGTTCGGTTTCTCCCAAATTGCAGGAGAAAAGAAGAAAGTGGAGCTGATCATTATAGAAAGTAAGTTAGCAAGGAATATTCCTAATGGTTGGCAGTGTTAAATATGGGATTTGACAGTTCAAGGGAATTTAGTTCTGGAATTAGCTAATTCAATCCCCGACTATTAAGAATTAAAACTAGGGCATTAGTTAAAGCATCCTCCCACATTTCAGGAGGAAATAATCTCTGTCTTACTTTGGACAAACAGAAATGACCTTTGTCAACCGGAAAAGTTCACATGGCTTGAAATACGAAGTGTTAATAATTTGCAAAGGATGCTACAAAAAACATGCACACGTTGTTATCTATCCACAAAACATCACATACAAACTGCTGTCTGAAAACCTGAGTTGCTACATCTCAGTTTCAGCCATATTTAATGTAAAGGATTCTGTAATAGAGATTGTGGAGAATTTAATTAAGGTCTTAAGAATGTGCAAACCTATCAGATTGAAAATGGAATTTCTGTGAGGAAATATATGCTATTAGTCCTATACATGTCAGATAAAATTCTGTCATATTGTGGCTTTCAGTGTTTTAGTCAGGAAGCTGCCTTAGAGTTACAGTCATTAAACTTTCAAATTTTATTTATGTCAATATTGCTATCACCAAATCTCACTGTTTCCTGCCTAAAAAACTGGCCACTTATTTCAAAGCTTCCAATACAAGCAGGTTGACAAGAAATGTGAAAAGAATGTGAATTGTTAAGGAATTGATAAATAGGGAATTTCAAAATTGTTATCTGCAAAATTCACATTATTCTTTGTCAGTTACATAAAATAATCAAGAGAAAGGATTCTGTCACTTGAAATGTAGACTTAAACCTCTGTTCTTTGTCCATTGGTCTCTTCTCTTCCTAAAACCTTTCAAATACAGTTTTTCTACTAAATATTTCACTATGCTTGTTCAGATTGCATTTGTACATATCGATACTCCAATCCTGTTGATTAATGTCAAAACTAGTGGAATTTACTAACTTTAACAGTGATTCTACCTGACATTAAAAGGAGTGTAGGGACAGGTTGCAGCTCTTTAATAATGCTGTTTTGTGACAGCAAATGCGATCATCTAATTAGTCTCGTGATGCCAAATGTAGTTAGTCTGTATTCTTGCAGGATGATGTTGATCACCTTGAGCTGTTTCAACATCTTCGCTATCTGGTCTGTAATTAGTAAGTTGCACACACAAGGCTCCCACCAGGTGGCAATAACGCTCTTCGTTCTTTAAAGCATTTGCTCTATTTTAGATGTTAGAAACATACATCATGTACTAATGCTAAGGAAAAAAAAAAGATTTATAATAACGTGAAGGTGATAGAAAGTTATCCTCCTGAACTCTCAAGGTACAAGCACTTATGAAAAGTCATTTGTATGTGGGAACAGACTGCAGCGTCCCTGGGCAATATCTATTGTCAGGTTCTCAACACCTATTTCCTTATAAATACAAATAACATATTCCACTTTGTTCCCGAGAAACTGAAACTGTTTAAATTTGCTTTTTGGTGAAACTTCAGCGATCAGACTGTGAAATGCAAATTTACTAGTGGGAGCTTAAACTTCATAGAGGTCTCACAATTTTAGCTCAAATTTAGATGAAGAAAGTTAATACCTTCAGCTACAAATGAAACACTCTGTTTAGACTTTTAACCTAGATGTATTTCTGTAAGTGCTGTACAACTGCTATATTCCTATCCTTTGTTTCTGGAGGAGAAAATATTGGCACAAATGCACTGTAAGTCTCCCATTTGCCAAAAGCGGCGGACTTGTAGTTCACTCACTTTTCAGCTGCTCTGCACATGGTCAGCAATTTTTGTATGTCACGTTACAAACATACTCTACCTGCAAAGCTGTGCACCTGCTTAGACCAGCAGTACAAGTTCCACATATTCATGGTTTCCAGATTTATTGCAGCCCAGTTAGAGTTACTGGTCTGACAGCATGCATAAAGTCCTCAACCAGTGAGAAACATGCTCAAATTTCTCCTAGAAATGTTTCCAGGGAGAAAAACAGGGCATGTCTGAGGAAACCATAAGATGTAACAGTTATGGTATCTCAAAAACAGTTGCACAATACTTGCCTGACTCTTTAGTGTCGTCATGCACAAGTATGCAATGTGCTCAGTTATTTTCTTGAGTTCCCTATGATAATATGTGAGAAGACCTAAGTGCCCAAAATGGTCTTCACAAGCAATGAAGAAGATACCATCTAACTGATTTCCACAAATCCTATGCAAGTAAAATAATTTTTCTTGCTCCCTCACATAGTAGTGTACATGCATAAAATTTCATAAATATTCCCAAACCATTACACTATAACTGAAGAAATCAATCTCACCACACTGGTCAGAATTCTTGTACATTCTCAATTTTTAACCTATTACAACCTGTGTGATCACATAGACTGCCATTTTTCATTATTTTTGCCAAACACACTTGGCATAAAGGCAGCTGTAGGAAAAGATGATATCAGCATAGGCTTTTTTTTTTTTTTTCCTACAGTAGTTATATAGAATTTCAAACTGCAAAGAAAAGTAATTTATAACATTGGTTGAAATAGGGATATCACATTTGGTTCAGGTTAATGAAAATATGAGGTGATTGCACGAGTAATTGCCTTTGATGTAATAGATTATGAAATATAGCTGCTGGTTTTGTCTGAGTTTATAATGAAGCAGACATAAACCAGAATAATTATATTTAATATGAAATTTTAGTTTTCATGTGTTTCTAATAGACTGTTGAATGAACCCCCTTTGAACACAAATAGCTAAGGCTGCAAAAGTTATTCTTGAAAGAGAACTTGAGTTAGGCTTTCCTTTTTCAGTTCACTTTAAAAAACACAAGTCTAAACTGTTACTTGAATAGGGAATGTTGTATGCACTGTCTTCTATATCCTTGAATAGTCTATTAATATTAAGACACATTCTGTTTCCATGGAAGAAATCATTCAAGTATAGGGAACTTCTAGAGGCAGAAGCTCACTGTAACTTTAAACTGTCCTATACAACAGCAGAGTTAAATATCTAAGGCACATTCTCAACTCTGCATAAATAGGCTTCACTATGAATGCCTGATACTGATGTAACTAATTCACTGAAATGGAGCTTATAGCAATAATAAATAAAAAAAAAATCTGCAAACTTTTAAAGTCAAGTATATATTATCATAGAGCTAATATTGCATTAATGCTCTTACTTTGCTTACTCAGAATATTTTTTCTCCCCGGCCATTTTTTTTTTTTTTTAAATACCATTTACAATGCAAACCAATTAAGAATAGAAGTAGAAAAAACATTTCCAGCCAAATTTTGGATTGGGTTCCACTTAAAACACCTTCCCCTCACCCCTCCCTTTTTCCTGCACTCAACTTCACTCCTGATTTTTCTGATTGATGATTTTTCAGGGACAGCCTAATTCACCATGGTCTTCATTGTGGGCTACAGGGGAATCTCTGCTCTCACGCCTGGAGCACTTGCTTCCCCTCCTTCACTGACCTTGGTAACTACAGGTTATTTCTATTGCTTTCTCACTCCTCTCTCTGGCTGTAGTTGCTGTCACACAGCAACTATTCCCTCTTCTTAAATACATTATCACAGAGATTCTATCACTGTTGTTGATGGACTTGGCCTTGGCCAGCAGCCAGCTGGCATTGGTTCTATCAGACATAGGGGAAGCTTCTAGCAGCTTCTCCCAGAAGCCACCCCTGTAGCTCTCCTGCTACCAAAACCTTGCCATGCAAACCCAATACACTTAGGATAAAGACAGCTGATTTACTACATACATTGTTTTAAAGTCATGTTATTTCAGTTTAGTTCTTCTTTTTTTTTTTTTTTAAATTAGTTTTACCCAGGTCTTCATCTGTCAGTATTTGGTTTACCAGAATTTTGGGCTGCCCAATATGAAGTAAATTCTCTCACCATTAGTGCTAAGTCAAGTACCAGCAAATTCTTTGGTTTGGCACAGTGTACACAGTAAATAGTTTTTTTCTCATAGTATTGTAATGTCATATTTGCTCTGCTCTGTGCTCTAGGCCATTGTAACATTATTGTTTGCCAAGATTTTTATTAAGGATGTATGACTCAGTCTGCTTTCTTACCCAGACAGATTGGAATTTCCAAGATCTATCTTTTGTGATATACCTTTTTGTCCATGCATTTATACTCTTTGAGTTTCACATACTTCTTTCCTCTTGATGTAATTGTATTCCTGATTTGTTGCTAGAATTAGCTTGAATGGCTCTGTTAAAGAAAACTTAGATAAGTCTTAGATGAGACTAAGACAGCCATAGACACTTACGAGTTCTTTTTCCCCCTATGTGTTAGTCAGAAATGAACAACAAAATCTTGTGTAATAAAATCCTTGGAAGACAGAAAATATCACAAGACTTTGGCAAAGAGATAAATACTGTCATACATCTGCAAAATGTTCTGGAACCTGAGAGGTGGCATATTCAGGGTGGCAGTGCACTCCTGCTGTATTCATTGTAGTCAGTGTGACATATGGCTGGCTAGGAATCCTGCTCTATATGAACATTACATGACCTGGCCTTGTCAAGGTGTTAAATTTTTCCAGTAATAATGTGTTGAGCTGGTTTAAGTTAGTGCTGTGTAACGAAAACAAGGATTCAGCAATATTTCAGACCGAGAGTCTTGTAAACAAATATAAGGCACAAATGACAGGCAGATTTCATCCTGCAGGCTGAAATAACTCTTTTAACAGTTGTGAGTTGGAAAGAACTGGGTAATTTTAGAAACAAAGCCATTTATAGCTGGTTAAAAGTTGATGACCATATAAAAGAGCTATGAATATTCTTACAAGTACTTGATTTCTTCAGAAATGATACTTCTTGATCAAAAGATCAGTCCTACTTTTACCATTCAATTTAGCTATGACTACCTATGACAGGGCTAAGGCTGACATAACCTCAGGATGTTCTACAACATGAAATGAAAATAGTCCTGCACAACTGTGGCATACCAGATAGCTAGCAATAAGACATCCATCCAGTCCAATTTTGTATAGCAGTCTGAGGATGGACTGAGGAAGAAACATTCATAGTTTCATGTGAAGCACAACATCAGCAGAATAATTTTGCACCCACAGGGTGTTCTCTAGACCTGCTGCCATGGGACAGAGGAAGTATTTTACTCTAATTCCTAACAAATTAATATATTTAGTTGTTCTCAAAAATAGCATCCCCCTGAATAGCATTTACCAGATAATGTCTCTTTCAATCCTCAGAAAGCTCCTTTTAAAATCACCTCAAAAGCTAAACACAAAAAGATAAGTTTTCTGTGGCTTTAATTTCTCCAGGCCAGTGATCAGTGCATGAATGTTCCTGTTGTGGCACAAGATTTCATGGCTTCACATTGCCACTGAAGATAGAGAAGTAGCTATTGCCTATTGAATTAGTGAGCTTCTCTAGATCTGTACTATGGATGCTCCTTAACCCATACCCCTCAACATTATTATCCATCTTCTAGTCCATTTTTAATTACCCTCTCAAATAGGAGTGCTATGTTCAGTCAAGCTATTTTTAATACACTGAGTTAAAGCATGAAACAGATCTTCACACTTAAAATTCCTCTCTACAGCTAAAATGATTTATGATTACACACTCTGTTTTATAAGCAATAATTTGGCTTTTACAAAATTTTTAATACATGTGTCCAAAAGCTTCCTAATCAGACTTTCCCAGATAGGAGAAGAATCAGTATTGTAATACCATGTGTTCTTTTAATATGGAACAGAAATAAATCTGTATGTTTTAAATGAATCTTGTCAGTGTACCTAGACATATTTATAAAAATGTCATCATTAAAACTAATTATGGAAATAAGAGGCAAAGCTTAAAAACCTGAGTGTTACAAAACAAGAGTCAAATCCTTTGCCTGGAGAGGAATAAACAAGTTACCCAGTACAGTCTGGGGGCCAGCTAGCTGAAAAACATCTTTGCAGAGTAAGGCCTGGATGCTGTGGTTGAACAACAAGATCATGAACATACATTTTAGTGTGGCATAGAAGGTTAGTGTATGCTGCGCTGTATTTAGACAGAGCACTGCCATCAGGTGGAGGGAGGTAATCCTTCCCCGCTGCTCAGTACTGGTGAGGCCATATCTGGAGTGCTGTGTCCAGCTCCAGGCTTTCCAGTGGATGGCCACAAAGATGGGACTAGTGCATCTCTCATATGAGGAGAAGATGAGAGACTTGAAGCTGTTTAATCTGCATAAGAGAAGGTTCAGGGGATCTTATCAATGTTTATAAATATCTGATGGAAGGATGTAAAGAATTCAGACTCTTCTCAGTGGTGTGCATAAACTGAAATATGGGATGTTCCCCCAGGGAGTTTTTCACCACTTTTCAGTTACCAAATTTAGCCAGTGAATATGCATTGATTCTACTGAAAGCAATGGCGTCTAAATGCTAGCTACGTGATGTACATGACAGATGTAAACTACAAGATAGATAAAATGCATATGATTGCATGAAATGCACTGCCAAGTTAGGTTTCTTAACCTGCATGAGGTGAAAAAAAATTCACATAAAAGTTACCAGAGAAGTACTGTAAATTACTGCTTTCCTATGAGGTGCTCTTTTGCTATGAAGAGACCTGAAAAAAAGCCCCAAAGAACAAACCCCAAAACCCCAACACCATTTATGTGTCCAACAAAATAGATCGTTTCATTTCCCTGATTAGATGAAAAAAATACAGAATGGTGAAGACTGAAAATAATTAGTAAATCTAGAAGCTAATATCCACTAAATAGAAGTAATTCAGACCCCTTATTTGCTGAAAGGAGAAAATTGTCACCAAGGATTACAGAGATACTACTTCGAAGACTTTTGGCAAATCCTGATTCCTCAATTATGAAGGATCTTTTATGGCATTCTACAAATGCATTTAATAGAGGTGCATGTGCTTAGTAACTCTCACTGCTACCTGAAGTCCATTTCATAGATGTGCATACATGGAACTCCTTTGTCCTCTTGCTTTCTAACCTCCAGCACTCAGAAAGAAAGAAAGAAAGAAAGAAAGAAAGAAAGAAAAAAAAGAAAGAAAGAAAGAAAGAAAGAAAGAAAGAAAGAAAGAAAGAAAGAAAGAAAGAAAGAAAGAAAGAAAGAAAGACAAACTGTTTAAATTCTAGTCTCCATAACATTGTTATAAAGGAACTTTATTTCTAGAGATACACCATTCCATTTTCTCTTTGGAGTTCCCCATGTCAATATTTAAGGGAGCGGAGTATTTCAGTAGCTTTGTTCTGTAGTAATGTCTCTTGCTTCATAATGAGAGGACCAGGGCTGTCTTCTTATCTGCCAATGGTTGTATGTAACACCTCTAAACTGAACACAAAGACACTCTAACCAGGGTTGTAATCAGCTAAGAACAGAAGCCTGGTCATTAGAAGACACAGATCTTGAGTGAAATGCTTCCTCAAGGATGCAGGAAACCCTTACAGTTACCAGAATGTATGATGCAGATTTATAGCTGAGACAATATTAACAGAGAACAATGTGAGTGAAAAATGAATCTATCTCAATAAAGAAGAGCAGCCAGGAAATCCATATACCTCTTGAGCAGGATAGAGCAATGAGCTCAGTAAGTCACATTAACTGCATCTCGTACATGAAAAGGCACCGAGTTTCTTGGAAGAGGCTGCTATCAGGACTGAATTGCTGCCTTGCCTCTGGCCTCACATTTGCCATTTTGTAAAGCTCTATTTCTCTATCTGCAAGAGCTGCTTAACTGCTCTTCTGAAGGACCTTATGAATTGTTAAATAAGGCAAAGATTTAGATAAAGTTACTATGGTTTATTAGGCAAAGTGATACACTTGGAGAAAAGTCCATCCAAGCCTGTGGACACACAAACACTCCCAGGTATTATGAAACATTACAAAATTTGTAAGATATTAAACACTAGCAAAAACCCATCTAAAATTTAAACTAATGCTTTTATCTAAGCACTTACTTGTACTTACATCTATCCCTATTTACATTGTTCATACTAAGAACACAGAATATAACATTAAAGACGCTATTTACTTTAGAATTTTTGTACTACCCTGACAAAAAAACCCCCACCAAACCAAACAGCTATAGAGGACAGTGATTCCTTCACAAAGAGCTAAATAATATAAAAACTCCAAAGACAAAGAAATTATCATGCAAGTAAAGGCAAAACCCACAATAAATATACTGAAGACGACTGGAGTAGATTGTACACGCAAGTATAAATTTTGGTCTCTCCTAATACCTTTGTATTGCTAATATCCTTTATCATAGATCCATGTATATTTAAGCAAATGTTTACAAAACCCCATCAAGGTAATATCAGCTATTTGGCTTTTAACATGTGCCATCTATTCCTTTCCACTGCTACAATGCAGTTATAATACACTTGAATCAGTCACAGGTATAGCAAGAGATACAATTATGAGATACACTTCTGAGATACACTTCCTAGAAATACTGCTTCTGGTGAACAAATAAATCACATATTTCTGACTTTCATAAAAAGAAAAGGAATCCTAGCACATTTTCAACATAAGATGGAATCTGCAGCACCCTGTTTACATTTCCCTGGTGTTCCCCAATGTATTAATGAGAGGATGCCAGAATACTCTGTATTGAATACAGAAGTCAGATGTACTTTTCATTGAGGGAGATTACCTAGCTTCCTCCATAGAATTAGAATTTATCAACATAGCTTAAGACAAACAAAATACAACATTTTGCACAGCTATCTACTGAGGATTGTCTTCAATCAGTCTCCTGCTGACTTTGTTAACTGTAAAGGAAACCACTGAAAAAAATCACTATATAATTACAAAAACAGAAGACTGGAAAAGATTCAAAACCAATCCTCCATTACTTCTCTCTTTATTCTAACACAAGATCCATTTCTCTGATGGAATTCATCCAGGAAAGATCAAACAAAATGACTCCTCTCTTTCAAAGACAATCTGCTACAGTTCTTCACTTATTTTACCATTACAATGATTCCAACAGATTGAAAAGGAATACAAGGTGGAAGTTAATAGAAACAAATACAGGATGCTACATTTATACACCTAATCTATGATCTAGGGCAGGTCAATAACAGGATGGATCAAGAAGCCAACACAGGATGAAGAATAACTGTCTGGGTAGCGGTACATTGGGGATTACATTAGATTAAAAAACAATAAATCAAGAATGTCATTCTATGTCAGATAAAGGCAAATCCCATCATGCCATGTAAGGCATACAGGAGGTAATCCTTTCACTACTCGGGATTGTAAGGCCACAGCTGCCACACTTCAAAACTCCAGTCCATGCTTTGGAAAGAGGTGAATCATGTGAACAAAGTCTAGAGGAGAGCAGTGAGCAATCAAAAACCTAGGTGAAATTTAGAAAAAAAGGTGGAAAAAAAGGAAAAAGATCTGTCAGCCTTAGCAAAGAAGATACTTCAAAATATGCAAAATCTTCTGCAAAGAGAATGCTTTTAGTGCTCAAGCAGGGTAGAACAGGTAGTAATAACTTGCAGAAAAGGAGAGTTAGACATTAAAACTTTACAAGAACACTGAAACAGACTGTCTGTACAACCATCATCAGAGGGTTTTTTTAACAAGAGGTGATACAAACTTCTATAAGGAATATCCAGGTATTAGGAATGATGCCTTGGAGAACAAGATAGATAGGTAATCTGCCAAAATTTCATCCAGCTCTGAGATTTTTATCAACATTCCTTTATTCTCCAAATGTATATAGTTTCTCATCTTACTATAAAGAGTATTCACTTGGTGAACTGCTGTTCTTTTAAAGAAGATTATTTCTTTGCTACTTCTGTTAATCTCACTGAGTTAACCTAAAAAAGTTTTTCTGCTGGATGCAGCTGAGACCACTGATCAGCCAGAGTCTTGTTTATTTTATTATCTGATCAGCATTCTTTGCTTGTTCAGAACATTGCTTAGCTAACAAAATGGTGGCAGTATTCACATTTAGCAACTTAAAAGCCAGTAATACATTTGCCTTTTATTTTTTTTGTGCTTCGGTTGACATATATATGTGAATTACTGCATTAATTAATCTTTATACAATAAGAGAGCTGCTGTTCACACATGTTCAGGGTGACATCTGGTTTTAAGATAAAACTTTCAATAGCAAAGTGGGCAGAAGAAAGAAATCTTCAAAAAACTCTTGGGACACAGAATAAAAAAAAAGAAGGACCAAGTTAATTCTTAATTTAGACTTCCTTTAGTTATCGTAATATCACTCTGAACTTTGGTGGACTAAGAGGGTGAAGGGAAGGGTGTAGCCATTTTTAAATTATTTTTTTTTAAGTTATCTGTCAGGACTAAAAGGATTATTTCATTAAAATGCAATTTGAGGTTCACAAAATATTCCAGGCTATAAATTTTTCACTCACCTAATTTTTCTTCTGGGCCACTCTCAAAGTCTTAGAATATGCTAAGATTTTTTATGGTTAGGACACAAGACACTTGAAATGATTCATAAAAGAACACAATCTAATAGGATAAGTTACCTAAATAATTCAATACTGCCATACCCTTTGATAGGTATGCAAGGAACTGAAAATTCCTTTAGAGGTTTCATTCTATTTTCCCTTTAGGTCAGAGACCATTTATTTTCTGAAGCAGTGAAACACTTTGCATTACACTGCCTCAGATCTGGCACCACAAAGCGTGTTATATACACCGTGCCTGACTCATTCCATTTGAGCAAGAGGGGCTTCTGCAGAGGAGAAGTAGGTTAAATTTCAAATGCACCTGTAAAGACATCTTAAATAATTATAATAATACTAATAATCTAGGGAAAATATGCAGAAATTCTGAGCACCTTCTGAATGTTTTTCCAGATTTACCTGGCTTTATCAGATGAAACTGAACTCTGGGGTATTGACCAAATTGTTCTATTTCCTTCTTTGTTCTTATTCCCTTCAGCCTCCTTTGATGGACTTTGGGAAATTGGAAAGGCTGCACTGAGAGTGAAACAACTTGCACACAATACCTGCAGTATAAATTTGTCAGCTCAGCAGCCCTCTCTTTTTGAAGTAAAACATTAAACATAACCAAAGGAAGAGCCAGAGAGTAAAAAGTCTGTGTTATGAAATATTGTGGCTAGAGCCATCCCGTGGGTGCCTGGGTGGAGACACGTGTATTCTTCTGTCTTATCATAGCCTAATTCACACATACCTTCTACTATCATGTTTCTGCTTGATCTGGCTACAATACTGAGGATAGACACCAGCTGACTGAAACTTTTTCAAACTGTTGTATGTGTATCGTCTTATGGAAGTCCTGACCACGACATTTTCATACTCTTTAACTTGCAATTATACAGTTTATTTACATTTTGTTTGATAAACATCCATGTTGTTTGCTATTCTTTATTTGAAATGGGATTCCCCCCTCCACTATAAAATGATGGTGGCAATCTCCACAAGCATATATTGCAGTTGGACTAGATGATCATTTTAGGCCCCTTCCAACTGTACTAAACTAATCTGCTCCTATTCTATTCTATTCTATTCTATTCTATTCTATTCTATTCTATTCTATTCTATTCTATTCTATTCTATTCTATT